>NDXZ01001300.1:0-10262 GCA_003055125.1 Paykullia maculata
ATTTTTATATAAAACCACATCATATTATATTTTAAAATAACTTGTAGAAAATTGCATTTGTTTTAGTTAAAAATTTATAAAGTTTATTAAAAAAAAGTTAAGAAGAAAAAATTCTAACTAGGATTTATACAAATTATAAAAAAAATATTCTTATTAAAGTATCGTTATAGAGATGCAACTTCGAGGTCTCAAAAAAATTGGCGGTCAAACAATAATCAGTTCAACTAATATATCCAAAATAGAGGTTATGAGTGATAGTAAAAGTTATAGAATTTTGGTTATTCGTCATTTAACAATTTTGATAAAATATCCAGCAAAACCTTTTGAATTTGGGTAATAGGTGGTCATTACTCTATATGTTACATAATAATAAGGGATCGTAACATTTTGTCTATAATAACCTCATTTACCAAATGTGCACTGTTTTTTGCTTAGCTAATTGTGCATAAGACACATTATTTAAAATAAATATATTTAAGTTGATTTAAAATTAAAATTTCACTTTCGTTCAATAAAGATGTTTAAGTTTTATTTAAATGTTTAAAATAACTCCAAATAATAATTTGGAAACACTTGACTGAGCTTCAACTAGAATGTCAATTTATTTAAGCAAAATTAAAAACCTTATTCTTGTATATGCAATCTTAAATTTTTTATTGTGTTAAGAAATAAAAAACTTTAGCATTTAATGTATTAAAGATATTTAAAATCTAATACACAATTTTAAAGCATAAATAAACACACAGTATTATTATACAAATAAACAAATAGTAATAAAATATAAATTTAAAATAGAAAAATCAATAGGAAAAACAAAGAAAAAATGTCAAAAGCTCTGATATGCTTTAAATTAAAAATAGTGAAAAATTAATTTATTAACACTTACACAAACATAAACGAAACCACACACTCATTATTATAAGGATCAACGAACAGCAACAAGCTTTAATCCGCAATAGTAGGAACAAAATCAGTGGAACCATCTTCAGCAGTAAATAAAGTCGAATCAGCGCTATAAATCACAGAATAATTTTAATACATTTAAGCCATTAATCAATACAATATTATTTGTATGTTTGTTCATTTATATAAAAGAAATAAATAAATATATTCGTAAGATAATTTGCTGGTTTCTGTGTTTAAATTAATGAATTTTCTGCCGTATGGACAGCAGGAGAGTTTCAATTAAACATCTTCTCATTGTTTAAAGTTAATGGATAATTTAAGTAAACTGATATTCAAAAGACCTACAATGAAAAGCAGATAAAAATCTTCAACATGAAATAAGGTTAACAAAAAGGCAAATATTTGTTTATGTTGAAATGTTTAAATTTTTGTTTTCCCTTAACAAAAAGGGCAGAAAGAATAAATACAATTTAATGGAAAATACCTTTGGGAATAATTAAACAAAGAAATACAAAGCAATGTTCTATAAATTTTAAGATTATAAATTTAAAACGGCAAGAGTTTTGAAACGTAATCATTTTAACTTTCTTTGTGCTCCATCAAGTGATGATTGAAATTTCTATCAAAGATATTTTTTCACTTAATAATGGTTATGCTTTCAACGAACGGTCATAGTCTTGTCATTCTCAAATATGGAGCATTTCAAAAATGAACAGAACCTATAAGGTTTTAAAAATAATTCGATGTGTTTTAAATGGTGTAAGAAATTTTTTTAATTTTTTCAAAGAAATGATTAAACGTTTACATAATTATTTATTTTTTTATCGTTATTGCTTGGCTGCACTCAAACAACATAATTATTGTTACGTGGTTATTTGGCGAATGATTGATTATATTATTTTTTGCTTAGTAAAAAATAAATATTAATTTAAATAAATAATTTTTATAAACAGACATTAACTATTTAGTACAAAACAATCCTATATTTTTTAGCTAAAACAAATTATACATATATAAAAAAAATGTTTGAAAAAAGTAAAGCAATTTGGAGGTTATAGCGTATAAACACATTGACACCTGACTTTTATATATGTATGTATATTTAAATATTCCCAGTAACAACTTTTTAAATTTGGGTAACAGGTAGTACCTATTTCATACGTGATATAGGAATTAGGGGTCGTAACTGACATCATTATTTTGAAACACAAAATGACACCTTACTGGTAATGACCTAGATAACTACTTATTTTTTTGGTTACTTTTAGTCAAAAAATAATAGGTTGCTTGAAGCTTCATATACATACATACGAGCTACATATACAGCTGACCCCGATTTACGAGGGCTCGCTGTGCGAAATTTCGAGATTACGAATATCATTAATAAATTAAAAAAATTCTTTATACGAATACGAAATTTCGAATTTACGAACATCATTAATATTATTATAATAAATAATGAAGTTATTATATTAATTTAAAACTAAATATTTTTTTGAATGTAAGATTTCCTTTTTAATAAATATCTAATGTATTTTTTTATCGAATTAATTTCTTTTCTAATTTTGTTATAAATGTTTCTAAAAATAGGGTTTCGCATAACGAACGTTTTGGGTACACATCTATGTATTTTTAATACAAACTCCTGTTAATAAGGATCTCGTTTTACGATAATTTTTCATCCCTATTATCCCTATCCATTTATGTTCAGTAGAATAATATACTTATATTGAGCTCGCTATACGAATATTCGATATACGTCCACTTTCACAGAACGTATCCTATTCGTAAATTAGGGGCCACCTGTTTATGTTTATACCCAGTACTACTGTTATCGAAAAAAAACCTGCTTTTTTTTTTGAACATACTTGCTAACTAGTTAAAGTTCAACTTCTAGGTTGCTGGTTGGTAACTAGCTATTTTGCAACATCTTGGTAATATACTGGTTGTTTACCCAAATAATGACTGGTGTTTTACTTTATCTAATGTTACTTGCTAACTTAACTGGTAAGTAAAGTTTTTACTGGGTTTAGATAATATGGTATTACGGTGCGTATGATTAATATGATTTGGATATAATTATTAATAATAACTTGATACATTTTTTATTAAAAGAGATAATACAAAAACTTAAATGCCCTTATAAGGGCAACAATATAAGACCTTTTATATGTTAATTGACATATTTAGTCCAGATGTGTATATGTAGATTTGAAAAAGAAATTCTTGTCGAAAATTCTTTACATTTTCCGAAAGTTTTTTCTAATTAGCATATTTAATTTTTAGATATGTATAAACAAGACCATTATTTGTCTTTCAGTATAAATTGTACACGTAGAGAAAAAAAAACATGGTTGAAATATGATTACGAAAACAAGTTTGGTTACCACGACTAAATTATAGTAATTTTAAACGTTAATTTCGTCACGATAATCAAGTATTGGTTTATATTTAATCATTGAATTGTTAAAAATGGAAATTTTGACATTATTATCAAAAAAGAAAAGTATGTTTAAAAAACTGTTGAAACAAACAATTCATAATTTGTTCGCAAAAATAACATTATATCTTAAACAAAAAGAAATTAAAGTAAAATATTACAATTAAAGAGGTAAGAGAAGTTGACATAATAAG
This sequence comes from Paykullia maculata, assembly GCA_003055125.1. NCBI lineage: Eukaryota > Metazoa > Arthropoda > Insecta > Diptera > Rhinophoridae > Paykullia > Paykullia maculata. The sequence goes on from NDXZ01001300.1 coordinate 3,541, forward strand.
TGATAAAAATACAAATGTGTCAACTAATAATATTAAAAAATAAAACAAATGTGTGCATACTATATTATGGTTACTTGGATCATATGTGACTATACTATGGTTGTGTGGAATAATATTATGGTAATACAAAACTAATGTGTAGTTATGTAGGATCATATTATGATCATTTAAAACATTTATTGATCATGTGTTTATGAATATAAGAGACTTAATTGTGATCATACGGAATTATATAATACTTATATAGGGAACTTGTTTTTGATCACAGAAAATAACTTTATAATATTATATGGTCGTATTATGGTATTAAAATATAATTTTAAATAAACTTGTTATAATTAAAATAGCTTATTTTAAAGTTTAGCTACAATCATATAATCCAATCATAATATGATGATGTTCTTAGATTATGAACAACTCAACCATGTATTTCTTTGCGTGTAGTACTTATTTTGCAAAATGTCAAAACAAAAGGAAAAACCTACATTTTACACTTGGGCATACATAAAGTTGCAAACATACATATTAACTTGACCAACTATACTTAAATTAGTTAATAAACAAAACACTTTAACTCTTCTGCCCACATACTGGCTTAGACTTTTTACCATATAAAACATTAAGTAAATTTAAAGCTTGTATGCATCGTATACATATGTATGTATCTGTGTTTTTATTGCATGTTAATTTTTTTGTACATATAAAGACACATGCACACATACTTAGCCAGTTATTTACTGTAAAAAGACAATGCTTGACATTTTGGCCTTAAAACAAATGAAGCTGCTTAAGAGCTTTAAAAGTTAAATGATTCCTAAAATAAACATTAAAATTTCAAAGAATTCAGCAACTTATAAAAAATAGTTTTGCCACACTAAGACAAAAAAGAAATTTTATAGAATTAAAAAAATTAAATAAGCAAAAGTTAATTGTTTTTAAATGTTTATTTTGAAACTTTAAAGGATTTTCTCAGAAATGTTTTAAACAAACAAAATAATATTTATTTTAGCAAATTTAAGGATATATTAGAAAAATATTTCTATAAATATTACTTCTTAAAATTATTTGCTTTAAACATTTGTACTAAAATTTTGTATTTATTTCAAAATATCTTCAAGCAGATCGCTTTAAATTTAAGTTCATTTTAAAGTCATACATCAACTGTTTTTCCGTTTATATCCTTTTCCCAAAGAAAAAAGAAAGAACTAAAAAGTGTAAAAAGCAAACAAGCATAGAAAATAAAAAAAAACTACACAATTTTATTATCAAACAAATTTGTTTTTCATTTGATCAAAAAAAAAAAACCATATGTATGAATTTATTTTTGACAACTAGAAAACAGAGACACTCTTGTGTATCATTGCAGTCACAAATAACAATACAAAACCTGCACAAACTCTTACATACATAAATACGACAAGAAAACCTTGTAAAATAAAACTGTTTTAAAAACATCTTTAGCATCACTCAAAAATATGTTCAACATATAAGAGATGTTGATGAGTATGTGTGTGCGTGTATCTGTTAATATAAGTAGCAACAGAAAGAAAAGAAGAAACATAGATGAAAGTGTTTCGTAAGATTATATTTATATAAATACACGTACAAGTTTATGTTTAACTGAGTTGGGTATATAGTTTGACAAAATATTTTTAAGACAATTTACAGAAACAGACATGACCATGAAAGCAAAGTAAACAAACCAACAAAAAAAACCAAATGAAAGGCAAAATTATATAAAAATCCTTTAATACACAAGAGTAGACTAAACACATAATTTAATTTTGGCAAAACAACAACAAGATATTTCAACACAAATAGACATTTCAAATGTAAGGGTTAACAAAAAAAAAAAGGATTCTTATGATTTTGTACTAAAATAACAAGAATTTCTAATTTTAAACAAGGGTATGTGGCGAGAAATGAATATGCAAACGTTGATAATAAAATAAATAATCATACAAAGAAAATAGGTATGAATTATTTTAGTTCTGTATGTATATCCACACGCTTTACCATTTTCAAACGCAGTGAACTATTAAAAATAGCCCAAATTGGACATGTAAAAAAAGAGAACAAGAAGAAATAATCTACATCATTTTTTTATTTTTGTATTTGATAAATAATTTCTGAACTAAATCAAGTAAATTCGGGAAATTAGGCAATCGGGTTACTAAAATCAAATATTTATTTAACGTATGAGTCACAATATTTTGAATAATATTTTTTACATTCATATGTATGTGAAATTATAACCGCATCAAATTACATAAACGCAGCGGCTAGTTAACAGGTCCATTTTGCTAACTAATTGTTTGGCAAGTCTTTCTCTTAGCAATTTAGTGATATACATGTGTACAACATTACGATGAAATAGTGTTGCGGGAATAGCGTAAAGAGCCTTTCATCGCTTAAATGCGGCAGATTTTTTTTAACCCTTTGTCATACACATGTTTCTATTGGCACATTCGTAATACATGGGTCTAGCCAGACCAACCATACATTTTTATGCTTTTATATAGAAATACTATTATTTTTTTATATTATTATGGTAAAGCAGCTATATTTATACTCTTTAATAATTACAAATCGTAAAAAATTAAGCTGATAATCCGTAAAAATTAAATTCCTAAATAGCTTAAACCAGTATAATATGCTTTTGAATGCTTCAGAAGTTCATTGTTAATCGTTTTGTTTTACAGATATGCAGGTGGGAAATCTGACATGCAAATATTTAGACTCACATCTTTCTATATATATATAAAGATGAAAAAAATTTGTTTGTATGTTTGTTTGTATTTTATAGGTGGCCACACTGTTGGACTGGTTTTTTTGAAATTTTTACAGCATATTACTGATAGTCTCAAAGGAACAATAGGCTAACATTTTTTGAAAAACTTTGGATGTCACGCCCACTATTCATCCAAATGTTCAATAGAGTAACGTTAATAATTGAGTAACTAACTGCTTCATCATCGTACAGCCCAAACGCATGAAGTAAGGAACATGAAATTTTTAATGTGGGTATACCACAGCTGTGATATAGATTCATTAGGAAAGGATTTTTGGAAGTTCAAATATTTAGGGAGTAAAAATGGGAAAAATCGGTAACCTTCTATATTCTAAACTAAACAAGATAGAAACAAAATTTAAACAGCATTGTATTGCACTCAAAAAACAAGCAAACAGGTGATTGGTCGGTTTTTAAGTTTTGGGGTCTAGGGGGTAAAAACGAGTAAAAATTATATTTTGGTACATTTTTGGGGCCCCTTGAACTTCAAAACCAATAAACATAGAAATTTTATTTCAACTGTATTCGTCACCTCTCTAAAAAATATGAATATGTTTTTGGTACTTTTTGGAAATTCGAACTTATAGGGATAAAAATCGTACTTATTTGTGATACGTTAAAAAAAAAAACCCAAGTTCTATTGTTTAGCACGAGAACGAAATGCCATATTTGGATTATTTAAAATGCTACTTTGTAAGGCGATTATGAGCACAATAAGGCTAAATTAGTTTCTTGAATTGCGTATAAGTAGCTTGTTATTGTATTTTTATAACCCAAATTGTAGAAACATTTTTTAAATGTTTGTTATTTTTGTATGTTTGTTAATTTTGCCACTTAGCCCACCCGGCTGTCTGTTGGCATAGTATTGCATAAAGCTGTGCTTAAGACATTGGCTTTAAAATAAGTGATTAGTTTTCATATGATTTTAAGCAGTAAAAAGTTAAATTTCCCAGTTTAATAGATTCTTTTATATTATCATAATTTTTTTTAAAAAGGTCGATTCAGCTTAGTTTTAATACCCAACTGCCTGGGTGAACTACAGACTTGGCAAGAAGATTTTTTTTCTTGCCATGATAATGTTTCCCACATACAGAATCACAAGGACGAAAAATATAAATATATATACTTAGCAAAGTCTTAAATAAAACGTCTTTGTGATACATATGGAATGATAAGTTTAAATAAACCATTTGTGCTAATGGTGGTGATGAAGGGCCAAAAGTATTAATATAAATTTTTTATTTATTTTAACAATTTTTTTTTTATATTTTCAAAAAAAATTTAAATTTTTTAAAATATTTTTTTGGCAGCGCATTTAATATTCATCACTGCCGATTATATCTTTCTTACTTTTATCTTTTTACAAAAATTCTATACATCGGCCTTTTTACATCATTCACCTATCTGTAGCACACATCACTATTGCAAAATTACAAATAACAACAAGTACGACACCAAATACAGAAGCTTAATATTTAACAATGAAATTCCCAATAATAAACTTATTCCAGAAAACAGACATAAGTAGAAACTATAACATCAACTCAGCAGCTGTAAAGTTCTTAAATGGTAAAACCGCTTTAAACATATCAAAGAGTTCAAGTGCAATAAATCAATTGAACATAGAGATATATGTAACACTAACCAATCAAAAGCAAAATTCTTACTCTCACAGGATGCATATTATTTTATAGGTATTTGTATAAATGCAAGTATGAGTGTGTGAGTTAGTATGTTCATGCATGTTGGATGAATGCTGTTTAGAGAATATGGAAAAAAATAAAAAGGAGATCTAAAACATAAAGCTGATTATAAACTCTGCACACACATTTGTGATTTCTTTATGAGTCTCAAATTGTTATCATTGATTTTAGTTTTAAACGAAACAAAAGCGAAATAACTGTTGAAGTTTTAGTTTTGATATGATTTCTAAAGGAAACGGAAAGATTTATTGTACACGATAAAAGAAGCAATGAAAAGTGATGAAATACTTTTATTTTGTTTAAAACATGATAATTGATAAAATACATTACGAAAAGATAATGATTTAATTATTAAAGCCCCAACCTTTGATTATTAAAGAGTTAAATGTTAAAAACGAGATATGTGGAATTAGAAAATAATTTTTTTTAATGTTGAAAGAGTCATTTTAGATTATTTAAGTTTGCAATTCAATAGTTCTGGGGGTAACTTACAATATTTGGTATCAATTGAAAATTAAAGATTTCGTTCTAAAGCTCTTAAACCAGAAGTAAAGAAACTTTCACATTCGAATAAAATTTCAAGCTATATCGAATGCCATAAATTGCTCCATATACTTCAGCTCTAATCTGTCCAGTTCCAGTTCATAAAACTTGTTAATAGTTTATAAGTTAGAGCCCTAGTAAAAATTCATTTTTAAGCGTTAGCTGTATAGGAATATTGAAAGAAGAATATTTTACTGTAATGAACTAACTGGGACAAAGTGATGAACTTTTTTATTTGATTAATTTTTACATTCAGAGAACATAATTATTATTTGAAGAGGGTAGTTGTGTTCTCCGTTTTCCGAGTTAAGAGATTCTTAAGTAATAACAAATAATTGGTAAAATTATCTTGACAAGGACAACAAGATAAGGCGCGTGGACAACAAGGAAAGACTGACCCAAAAGGAAAGCCATTACTGTAGGGAAAAATTAAAAATCCTTAATTATTGATATTTGATAAAATATTTGTACCAATTTTTCACATAAAGCTTGGGCTAGTGAAAAACGTCATTAAGGCTATGGATAAAAATTTTGATTTAATGAAGCATAATCTTATGAGAGCACATTTGTTGGTCCTTAATTCATCCAATTGTAGAGAGACAAAATATTTTAAGAAAAGTCTAGCTTGAGAACCTTTCATTCAAGTTTTTTTTATTTGTCTTAGAAACTATCTATCAAGTTAATATAAAAGAATATCCTTGAAGCTGGTTTTTTATAAAGGCTTTATGCCTAAAACGAAATAAAACCATGACATGTTCCTGAAGATGAAAAGCATAAAGTTACATTAAAATTAATTTTGCAATATAGGAATATATATTTCTTGTTTTTTTAAAAACTTAAAATGTAATATTTTAATCAAGTAAAGTTGCGAAAAATATATATTAATATTTGGATATACTGATGATATATCTACAATCCTTATCCTTGTTCTGCACACAACTAGATACAAGTTTTCATGTAACGTACAAAAAGTGTTCCTTTTTTTAATTGACCAGTGTTGTTGCAACACCTTTTACATTTTTGCTATATGGAAAATTTGATAAATCTATCATATATAAAATTTGTAAGGAAAATTAGTAAATTGTGACCAATTTTAAAAGAACTGTAATAGCAGAAACACTTACTTAGTACTAAGTGAAGCATGAAATGAGCCATGACTATTGTAGTATGTTTAGGTTTGCCCTCTTCACACATAAAAAAATATAGTCTAATCAGTAATATGACATACAACTTTAAATCAGTCACTATTTCTAGCCACCAAATATTTAAAATACATAAGCAAAAAAATGTTTCTAATATAGCATAGTTTGTGAGTCAAAAATGCAATGTCTGTCAGTGTTTCTGGAAATCAATACATATTCCATGCAAAAATCCAGTTTTATTTGTTGACCTCATTTAGAACTGTGTAAATATTGAAAACAAGATAAAATTTACTCCCATATTATTAAACGTAAACAAACTCTGTATTCTTGAACTTTGTAATTTTGTTTGATTAGTCTATAATTGGTTGTAGCTTTGATTAAAGGTTCACTCAATCAAAACCTTTTCATAATTGTTGAGAATATAATTTAACTTTTGCCAATATTACCATAAAAACTTAGCACAATAAATATCTATGTTTAATATATTGCGTTATAGCTACGGTGGCCATCCGTTCTATTTTATACAGAACAGTAGTGTATTTG
>NDXZ01001308.1:11757-23858 GCA_003055125.1 Paykullia maculata
TTTTCACCCCCAATAAAAAAAGAAGAGATCCTCAAGGAGAATTTTAATTATTTTATTAAAAAAATAACTAGAAGCAACCCAAGGTTCCAAAAAGCAGATTGACAACATTTAAAATGGTTATTTACTCAAGATTATCACAACTATTATGATCAATTAAAGATTTTTACAAAAACATGCCTTAGCTTAGGTTTAATAAAAGAGAATTGAAAATAGAAAAAAAGATTCTAAAATTCTCTGATTTCTTTTTTTGAAATAAATACTTTAAATCTTGTCTGTTGTTTCATTCTGTTATCTCGAATTAAAAAAAAACAAATCATAGTTTTGAAACTCTTTAAATGTTTTAAAATAATTTTTTTGTCTCTCTTTAAACGCTAAAGCTTAATACAAGAGTTAGTTGTAGTACGACTAACAATTACAAGGGTTAGTTGTAGTAAGAGTTGCAAAAATTGTTGGGGTAACATTAAAAAGAGTCTGGCTTAAAGTTTTGAATATAAGTTTGCTTTAAATAATTATATTTAATTATTTTATGGAAATTTTTCTTGTTTTTCTTTGTGATTCGGTTTAATATTTATCTTTAATTTTTTCTGTCTGCACCACAAAGCGTCATTTTGCCTTGTTTCAGTTTATTTAATCGGTTGTTGTTCGAGCTAAGCAGGTGATTGGTCTGCTGTAGCATGTGGCTCAATATGTTGTAGCCTAGAAACAGCGCCTCCTTGTATTTGGTGTAGTGGTGCCTATTTTTCCCTAAAAGGTATTGGCGCTCTCTGATCTTCCAATGATATTTTTTCGTCTCTTTTCTAGGAATGTTGTGACCAGAGGGCTTCACAGTTGGTTTGTTTGTGAATATTGATGAAGGTTGAAGCTGCTAAATTTTTATTACCCGGAATTCGAACCTGTGCTGTTTGGTTTTGTAAGCAAGCACATTGACCACTACACAACGCCATAAATTTTAATAAAATAAAAATTATTAAATATTTCAAACTCTAGTTAAATCTTATGCTACTTCCTTTTATAGATTAACCATAATTTTTATAAAATCAAAACAATTTTTGTGCCATTTTTCAATACAAAACAGGGCCGCTAATTTCTTTTTAGTCGGCTTATTACAAATAATTATAAATTGATGGACATAATATAGTTTATCGGCTTAGGACGAGATTTACAGTCATTGTCTAACCATTTGTAAAATAAAATGGTACACAGAAAAAAATATCGGCACTTTTTTTTCAATTAAGGTGTTATTAGAATTCAGGATTAATTCAAGCTCCAATTGAAAATATTGGTTTTTTACCATTTGAGTTTTAAAATATTAAAAACTAATTTTGCTTTTATATTTTTGTCTGTTGCATGGTGTAGTTGTTAGAGTGTCGAACTTTAAAACCGAAGTACCCCGGTTCGAATCACGGCAGTGGAAGAAATTAAAAATATTAAAATTAAAATTTTAAAAAAGGTCTCACACCACTTAACTTAGCAAGGATCTGTCCACATTGCCCAATCGTATGAGACGTTGTTTCGAGGCAACGACAGATGGCGGCAATGTTTTCTTTTCAATGACATTGATATTTTTTCAACTAACATTTTGATTAGTTCAATAAACAACTTTTTTAAAGTAACTTTTTTAAATTAATTTTTTAATTAAAATCTAAAACTTTGTTAATTGGAAAAAAATCGCTGTTTTTATATTTTTAATAATTTAAGTAATTCATATAATCATTTTGGTGATAGGTGCATATTTAAAAATTTTTTTCCTTGGTTGAATCATTTTGGTCATTAAAATAATGTTTTAGTTTTTTCTGTGTAGCCATTGTTTAACTGACCCTGGCCTTTGGTGCCTTCACTAATGTCAAACTAAGAATTATAAATAAATCATCATTGGCTAAACCATTGCAATTAGTTAACTAATGACAGTGAATTTGGTCATGAAAAATTCACAAGGACTATAAATAGTGGTGTTACGTACAAAATGATAAACCTATAGTTACCGTCTTTCAATACCGGTGATTATATTGGTGGGCATAAAAAGTTTTGCGGTTCCACCTACTGGTTGGTAATAATTAAAGTTATTACTTTTATTTGTTAGTTTGAAAACGATTAATACATTATAACATTTTAGCTCTACCTTTGTCTATATTATCTCCCTCTTACTTTACCAACTATATTTTCATAGACCTCCCACATGAATCCTTAGCATAACAAACAGGGCCATTATATCGTAGCTGCTATTTTTCATGTCAACTTCACTTTTTTCTGTTGTTTTTGTTTAAACGTTTGTAATAACAGGAATGAATAAATAAGTAAAATATTTGTTGTATTTTAATGTAAGTTTTTTTATAGTTGTTATGAATTTTTTTTTAGATATTTAAATAGCTTTTGTAACGTTTAAGGACTAACTGCTAACTGATAGAGAGGGAGAGTGTAAGAGAGAGAGTGAGAGAGAGAGAGAGTGAGGCGGGAGAAAGGGAGAAATAAGGAAAGCATGTAAATAAATTTAATATAATTTGAGTTTTTCGCATGTATTTATTTATATTTTCATATGTCAGGTAATTTTGTAATAAATATGATAATCGTTTTTTTCTTCTTCTACTTAAATGTTTGATCAATAAATATTACGTGCATATATTATTGTTATTATAAATATACAAATATATTTTTGGTTGTTATTTATTTTGTTTTTTTTTTGTTTTTTTTTAAGCATTATTTGGCTTAAACCATCACAGTTAGTTGTAGCTTATGTAACAAGTGTGTGCTTTTGTGCATTTAATATGTAAAACAGTTTTTTTTTTGTAGATAATATCTTTGAAAATTTATGACATAAGTTAAATAGACTGTTTTCGTTTTTTTTTGGTCGTCAATTTAACAATGAATAATGATGTTTCTTTAAATATTTGATCAAGAAATAATTTAAATATAAATTGCAAACTACATGATTAGGCGGTATTATAGATTTTAATTTAGTATTCCCTAGAATTAGGCAGATAAGCGTGGTTGCATGTAAAAACTAAGTAAACGGTAATTAAAGTTTTGTTAACAGAAGAAGAACATAAAACGATTTAATATTTGTATGTAAATTGTTGCAACGAAAAGTTTGAAATAATTTGTAAGATTTATTGTTAAGCCATAAAATCGCCTAAATTTGGAAAAACTTTGATTTTTTAAGGTTTTATTTAAAGCGACTTTGTGTTTATTATTTATTATCAATTGCTGGAGCTTTTTAATATTATGTTTTTTTTGCTTTTTTTAAATAGTTTAGGATATTAAACTTTGTTTACTTACTCTTATTAAGGTGCATATCTAGTCCATTTTAAAATTAAAGAGTTTATACAAAAGGTATGACATCTCCCAATAAAGATAAATATTTGTTAAAGCATACATCAAGGTGGATTCAGAAAAGTAACGTTGCGACAATAAATACATCAGACAAAAACAACATAAATATTGTCTGTCAGCTGTTTATCGTAAAAAACACCAAATGTGAATTTTATTGAATCCAACTCGAAAAAAATTAATACAGAAATAAAGGTCAGCTGATTAGCAAGCAATTATTAAGTTACGTTATATAAGCAGCAGCTCGGACCTATGCTTCTTGTAGGAGTAAAAGGAATAAATATATATAAGCAGCAGCTGCTTTGAATCCATAAATAAAGCTATTCCCATTATGTTACCCAAGAAGTCAAGAAGCATATCGCTTAGTTTCCAAACATCATTATCTACTTTCCAAACTAGTTAGATTTACCGATATGTATTAACATAAATGGATCGAAAATGATAGTAACACATGATAGTAACACAAGACAAGTCTTTACAATTAATATGAGAACGGGCTCGATACTATAGCACGAATAAAAGCAAATAAGTGATATTTCTTTGCTAGCATCACAAACGGGCTAGATTATTTATATACCTATCAATGCTGAAAAAGGACCGGACCTCAAAATAACTTCCAAATATTGCAAGTTAACAAAAAGTGCTAAATGTTTTCTACATTTTTTACCGAAAAATGGACATTCATCAGTATGTAGGCTTGTAAACCATTACTGAAGCCTTAAACTCACAAAACATTATTTTTTTTCCTTTACAAGTATAGAACGTTGCTATCTTTTTCTTCAATTATCCTTTTTTCCCACTAAAAAAACTAAATTTCAACCATGCCTGACTTTATGTTTAAACTCTTAAACTTTCAATTCTCTTAAACTCAATACACTCCACATGTTACACTTACATATATTTCCTCTCCTAGCAGGTGTTTATTATTATTACTGCTGCTGTTGCTGTTATTGTGGTTGCTGCTTCTTTTCCTCCCTCTAGTTTTAAAATTTTCAACGTCAGGTGTTTCGTATTTTTACCACTTTTTTATTGTTGTAATTGCAGTTTGTGGATTGTTTGTATCATATTGGTATCCTAAAAGAAAACATATGTTAAAATATCACTATGAATTGCTACTGTTGTTAACACAATTCAAGGCTTAGAAAAGGTACTAGTAAGGATGCCTGTTGGTTTAACGAATTTTTAGGGGTGTTAAATTCTATTCTCTTTTTATTGAAGTGGCTATATTTTCCAGCATTTTATTAGAAATTAACAAAATTTAAATGTTTTCTCATAGACATTCAAACATTTTATTGTTATATTAAAAACTGTAAAAAGTTCACTGAACTGCTGTGTCTGTTTTGCTCTGAATATTTTATATAAATTGTTATTTTTACTTTACGGGAATTAAAAACTATTTTGCGATATATAGGAAATGTTGGAAATTTTCATTTCTAAAGAAGATCTTAATATATAAATTTATGAATGCATAGGAAAATTTACAAAAACTGTTTTAGAAATATATGCAAATTTAGGAAATCCTTTTTAAGTAAAACCTTTTTAACTGCTAAAATTAAATAAATATTTTTTTTTATAATAATTTCAATTAATATTAAGACAAATCAAAAAAAAAACAAATAAAAGTTCGTAATAAAAAAAACATTTAAAAAATTCGAAATTCATAAATATTAAATAAATTTTCTATTTCTTTTGGTAGCAAATATGAATATGAATTTATTATTATTTTTGTTTTTATTTTAAATTTTATTTTAATCTGAAGTAATAGTAAACATTTATTTTCTATTAAAAAAAATTATATTTAATTCTGATAATAAAACAAAATATTGAAAAAGTAATTTTCAACCACATGCCGAGTAAAATAAATGATAAAATTTATATCTATATACATTAATATTTATAGAATAAATACAAATTACATTTTCAGAGCTTTTAACATAACTGAAAAAAAAATTTTGATTCGTATTCTATTAAATGGACTTTTTAACTTATTGAATATTTTATCCAAAAAAAAAATTTAGGTAAATTCTATAGATATAGATAGATGTATATATATATATATATATATATTTTAGAATATTTTTGACAAAAATAAGAAATTTTAAAATTGTTTTAAGTTATCAAAACATAAACTCCACTTTAAACTCTTTACTTTTCACACAAACAATTTTCCACTTAGAAATACTAACATTATTTTGCTGGTGTCAATTCCCTCACCTTAGTGAGAACATACTACAACTCGTATGAGAAATAGAATCCACATTAAAATGCAAACACAATTTTGTTTTTCTGCTATCCAATATATGAGTGTATGTATTTTCGAAAAAGCCATTACTAAAGGTTCTCTTTCATTTAATGTCTAACTAAACTCTCACTAAATTCAAGCAAAACAGAAATATGAATGGTTTAAAGAGCGTGTGGAAAAGAGAGAGCCCTTTTAAATAACGAACTGTATAACCAAAACAAATACGATGAATATGAAAATTTAATGAGCTCTGCAGTAAGTATGAGTACAACATTATTGTTGTTTCTGCTGTTAGTGTTGTCAATTTAATGAATATAAAACAACAAATATATTAACTCCTGGAAACAGGCAATTAGTAGCAAGTAGCTTTAGCTACACATACAAACACATCACCACGGACACGTATTAACATGAATAATAATGATATTAAAAATACAAACAAACAAAAAAACATCAGGAAAAAATTAATATCGAAAACCGATACGCTTCGTTTGCAATTAAATATATATGTATGTATACATACATACATATGTATACACAATCTAACACAAAGTATGTATGTATGTATGTATTACTGTAAGCATTTATTTTAATGCTATGTATTTGTAAGTACATGTTGTAAAAACAACATAATGGAATGATAGAAAAAACATGCGGGTGATACTTGAAACTGAACAATATTTTTTTTTTTATAACAAACTAAAACAAACACACGCACTCAATTCATTTACGCAAACACGGACATTTTTATGTAATAATTTTTTTCCTAACAAGAACACGAGAAATTGCCAAGCAACCACCAAAACAACAACAGACATAAGGACAGCAAGCAATAAGAAAAGGCAGCGATGGTGTAAAATTTAAAGCACTGAAATTTGAAAAAATCGTTAATTTTTTTTAATAATCAAAATATTCTATAAATGGTTAATTTAATAGAAATATTTTACAAATAGACTAATTTTAATATATTTTTGAATAATGTAAGACAATTTTAATTAATTAAAATAACTATTTGTTAATATTTCCTTCGACATTAAATTTTGTTATTTTTTTTAATTTCATCTTTATTTGGGCTCGAGGAATAATAATAACGATTTTAAAGATAAAAACTTTAATTTTGCAATTTTTAAAAATTTTGCAACTATAAACTTTGACCCATTTTTAGCAAAACCAAATGAAATGATTAATACCATAATAACCCTGTAACACTTAATTGATGAAGGCAAATAAAAACAAGTAAGAATGCCGATATCTCGAAAAAAAATTTTATTTTCTTATATCTCGAAAAAAAAATTATTTAATTTCTCAAAAGGCATGTCTAATTTCTGATTGTTTGATACCAACAACGCGTTCGTGCAACATCAGGGGGCTGAGAAAACTTGATTTCAACAGACGGTAGTCGTCTTTTTGGGCTTATATCTCGGTCAGTTATTTAACGATTTCACTGGTTTTCAATAGCAAACATCTCAGGAGAATTTCTGATTGTTTGATACTACCAACGTGTCCGTACGACATCGGAGTGCTGAGAAAACTTGATTTCAACAGACCGACAGACAGACACACAGACATGGCGACTTTCCTATCTATAAGGATTAAGAATATATATACTTTATGGGGTTGCAAATGAATATTGTAGAAATTACAAACGGGTATAAAAATAACTTATTAAGGAAAAGCAAACTATGTGTTTATGACTTTACATTTAAGTCTAAGATTATATATTCGTCCCTTACAATGATAAATATTTTACCGAAATATGACTTAACTCTTAATAACTGACTAAAAACAAAAACACAATTTATGCCAACTCAAACGATCTTTTAAAGTTTTGCGGTGGTCGGTTAAATATTTGTCCTATTTGCCCATCTAAAGACAACAACAAAAAATTTAAGTCACTAAGCCTAACTGTAAGGCTTGGTGGCAAGACTAGAAATTAGTTTTCAGGAAACAAGAAGCTCCCTCCTGAGTTCTACGACGATCAAACTACATTTGACTTATAAAGGGTTTACCTTTAAAAATCACTTAAGCGTTCATAAAAATATTTAATATATATGCAATTTTAAGCTGGCTAAGGTATGTTGTTGTATAAAACAATTAGATTCGACTTAATACATTTTTTTCTTGTTTGTTTTTGTTATAACAGTTTTATCTATTTAATAAAAAAGAAAGCATATTTAGATGTTAAATTGAAACCTCTTACGACCCTTTGTTCCAACTTAGAACCATAGAAATCAATATATGTATGTACATATACTTATGTATATAAAGTAAAACCGCTAAATTAGCTGCATGGTGAATAAAAATATCCACGAATTACGCTTTCGGTAACTTTAACCCACAAATGAACGTAACATTTTTAATTTTTCTACAACACACCGATACACAAACATCAACGAACATGGTTGTGAAGCAAACTATTGTTAACGAAATGTTAGTAGTATTAATTTGACGACTATTGTTGTTGTAAAAAAATACGAGTATACGGTGAGGAAGAGGAAGCCAGCACAGCACTACAGCAAATGTGTACCCTACAGTATATGCGAATGTGAAATGTAATAGAAACACGAGCCGACATAACAAAAACAACTACGAACAGTAAAAACAAAAGACAAAAAAACACTAAGAAAAAGCACAAAAACAATTTAAAACAAATACAATTGGAACGTATGTTTTAGTTTGGTTTTGAGTAAGAAGAAACAAAAAAACAAATAGTATAAACCCGGTAGAAACCAATACGAAAAAAAACAAAAACACACAACTAAATACTTCGCCAAACGTCTCGCACAACTGAAGTTAGTCTAACATCAGATACGAAGTCATATACAACAACGTGCGGCTAAATAAAAACAAATTTTAAGCTTTTCAAATTAAAAAAGAAAATGTTTTATTAAAAACAAAAATAAAAAGTTAAATGCATTGAATTATAAATGTAATGCTTAAAAAATTATTATTTTTTTATTAGTTTGTTTTTTTTAAGAGAATAGGAAATGATATAAGAAAATATTCAAAATATTTAAAAAAAAATTGAAACAAAAAAAGTGTCAAACACATAGTTTTTTTTCAAAAAGTAAAGCAAAATTGTTTAAAAAAAAAAAGAAAATCTAACAAAATTTCAAGGAAAAAATTAACTAAATATTTATTAAAAAAAACAAACAAAAAAAGTTGTGCAAATATTTGTGTCACTTAAACATTTTTTAAAAGTTCAAAACAAAAAAAGTATTTTTCTAAAAAATATTAAAATTTAAATATAAAAAAAAATTGAATAGTGAAAAGAAAACTTTCAACCTTGTATTTTATCTGCGGTTTCTATTTAATTTGTGAAATATTGCAAAAATATACAATATTTGTTAAAAAAAATTCTCACACTCATACCAGTAAAAAAATAATTAAAAATAACAACAAATATATATTTGAAAAATATATACAAAAACAAATACATTAATTGTTATCGAGTTAAGAAGAAAAAAAGGTATTAAAAAAAATTATATTTCATTATTTATTTAATATTTTTTTATGTGACGATAAAACGTCTTGACAAATTAAATGAATTTCTAGAAGTTTATTTAAAACAAAATATTTAAATAAATAAATTATATATAAATGTGAGGAAAAATTTTTAATAAAAAATTTCATGTTGAAGTCATTGGAGGCAAGTTTTGCCTTCTATACTTCCCCGCTCACTTAGCAAACAACAACAGCAACAACAATTGCATGGTATTGTTTTTGCTTAAAAATACCTTAAAACTAATTTGAGAAACGCTATTTCTTTTAATGACTTTTGTTTATTATTTATTTAAAACTTCTGGAAAAAGCTGACATATTTTATTTTATTTATTAATTTGTTTTAACGTGAAGCTGCACTTTTTTTTATAAAAGAACATATTAAACACTCTCTAATCAAATAGAGAAAAAACCCATCAAGCATTTTATATTGATTGAAAACTTTTTTATAAACTAAAATATGAATTGAAAATTTTTAAAAGTTGTGGCTTAACTCCTTTTTTAATGTAGATCATTTATATAGATTTCGTGAAATTTATTAAACAACTTGTTTACAATTTTCTATAAAGATATTTAAAAGAAAATATGAATTTAGATTAATGACTTTTTAAAAAAATCTCTGTAATAAAAAAATAGTTTTTATTTTAAAGGTTGTGTAAATAAAATTTACGTTTTCTTAAAAAAATAATTTAGTGAAACTTATTTTTAATAAGAAAATTGATGTTAGTAAAAGATATTAAAAAATAAATTGGTTTAAGCTTTTTTTTGGTAAAGTTTAATGTTAAACAATATCCCAACAAAAACTTTCATTGCTTTGTATTGAAGTAAAATAATTAAATACTCTTACCCATTGGCATTTTAACCCATTACTTCAACAACGCAATGTTATCGGAGGCAAATAATTACCCCTCTCCATTACAAAAAGGGACTCAAATAAGTCATTAGCACCCTCGCTTACAAATAGTGATTTTGTGAAGTCATTACTTTAAAATCATTAAGTAACTATTTACTATTAATAAATCCAGCAGCTCTTTAAATTACAAATCAGGAATTAAATAGTTCATTACTTATAAATTATTATATAACAACTTGCTTTTAATAAGTAAAATAATATATTGATTGTATGGGCTTACAGACCTCCTTATCACTAGTGTATTGTATTCGGCTTCATAAGAACGAAACTGAGGCCTGTTACTTCTGTACTTTACACTTAAAAAAACCGTTATGAAAACCATAAACATCCGTCGAAAATGAAGTTACTTATACTTAAAGTATGTTAACCATAACGAGAATCATATAAACTTATTTAAGTGGCTCCTAACATTTTTTTCAGCCAAAGTGTATGCGGCTTTTATTTCTGATTAGATATCAAATAAATAAGTTATTACGTTTCACATTAAAATCTTGGTATTTAAAAACTACTTCTTAGCAATGCAGACGGTATTTATTACTCATTAAAAAGTAAAGTTTTTCTTTAAATTTATAATTTAGTTTCAATATTTTTCATTAATCATTTTATAACAGAAATAAACGGCAAATTATATAAAACAACATTATCTCAGGTCTTTTTAATATTTAAAAACAACCCAATTTAAGGAAAAATAAGCTACAATTTGTTGTCCATTATTGACATGATAAGGACAATACCCAATGGGATATACAAAGTGAGATTTACATAAGTATACCATTAATTAAGAAAGAAAAAATCAAATTTACAAATGATTTTTATGCTTAAACTTTTTTAAAAAGTTTTCGTAATAGGAAATTAAAAAATGTTCTTTTAAGATTTCAACCGTTTCTAAGGGAATACAGAAATTAATTTCGAAGTTCAGATAACACATTACAATATCCTTATTCATAAATATTATTATTTTTAATTTATAAAAAAAAAATATTTTAAATTCGTTTGTAATTTAAAAAAAAGAAATTGAATCTATCAAACTTAACTTCCTGTTTAACTGTTTGTGTCATGTAAAAAGACATTAAGGGGCAAAATTACTGAAGTTCTTTCTGTTGTAGATGGTAAAGGAAATTAAAAAAATATATATTTTGTATTACATCAAAAAACTTTTTATTATTTAATTTAAAAGGTTTCTATTTCCAAGCTTTCTATTTCGGAAAACAGTAAGTAATTTTATCAAATTAACTTCAAGATAATGATAATTAAAACAAAGCTTAAATTAAGACAAAAGTAAATTAATAATTTGTTTTAAAATATAATAAAATATTAACTGTCTGTTTCACTAAATGCGAATGACAAAAAAATAATTAAATTTGTTTATTTATATATTTAATAAAAAAAAGCAGTCGTTCGCTTTAAGTGAAACAGGCAGTAAAAGTATTAAATTTCACAGCCTTAAATTGTTTATTTATTTATTTTATTGGTTAAAATAAAAATACAATCTTGTGTATGTATGTTTATGTCACCAGTAGTCAGAAAAATTTGTTTCGTGCAAAAACAGAGTTTTAATAAAAATTTAAAAAAATATATGTAAAATGTCAATCCTCTGTACAAATTTATGCTGAGAAGCTCAGCTTTTAAATATAATTAATACGACTTCTAAAAAAGCAATGATTTCGCCAACTAAAACCACTTGCCCCTTTTTTTAGATTGATTTTTATTTAACATAAAGTATTGATTTATGGCCATTAAAAAATAGTATCGATAATATTATAAAGTCAAAAAACTATTTTTAAAATTTGCAAACCAAACTTATACATTTTCTCTATCGAGATTAATTTACATATAAATTTGCATTTGATTTGTTTAATTTAGCGAAGACATGTAAGCACCGCCCACACAGATTTTTAAACTTTTTGCTGGAATTCTGCAAAATTTTTAATATTTTACAGAATTTCTAAAACAAAAATAGCTATTTTAGAAATTTTTTATTTTTTTATTTTTATTTTAAATTTTTGCCCTGTTTCAACAACAATGTCTAATAAATGGTTTATCATTTGTTTTAAAAATTTCATTTTAGTATTTACTTAAGCGTGAATAATAGTGCCTACACAAAGTTTATCTCAAAAAAAA
>NDXZ01001310.1:0-10650 GCA_003055125.1 Paykullia maculata
AAATACTATCATTGGTGTGAAGAGAGTTTAGTCTAAAACGAACAAGTTTTGTTTTAGCAAGATTAAATATAAGTCTATTCAATCTTGCAAATTCAAAAACCAATGCCACAATCTCTCTCAATTTGAGTTTGTAACACTATTTCATATTTAAATGGATAAAATAAGTAGATTTTAAAGCCTTATGTCGAGCGTTTGTTCAAGATATTCAGCAAAGTTGATATGTGGTTTTTTAAAAACAAATTCTCATAGATCGAATTGATTTACCTTAATCTGATTCTCTATATTTAGTTAAACAAATTTACCCAAAAGATACTTGCAATAAAAACATGTAACACTTGCGCATCTGCTTTCTAACAGACCAACCTAAATAAGAGCGTTAAAGATTGACACCATTTCATTAATAATAAGAAAATGATGGGAAATCAACTACGTGTTGGCCTCCTTTGACCATCGAAATGTTTACAAGATTTCTTAGTTCTTTCTGCCAAACCCCAACGAAAGTCTGAGCGTTGAATATCACATGATATTTTGTTATGAAAGGCCTTAGTCTGTCTGCAAAATATTTTTGTGTATCAAAAAATCAGCGCTTTGTTAAAACAACTTTTTTAAGCGAAAAAGCTTCTTTAAATCATCGCTATAATAAGAGTGAAGATCAAACCAAAGTGGCTCAAGATCTGCTATTACATCAGAAGAAAAGGACAATTTGGTTTGATTTAATCGCATGTTTATCTATCGGTTCAGACACGTAAGTGTCTGCCACAAATGTTGCATTGTGATAGCGATAATAACGACCTATTTGCTGTACAATATTCAAGCGATATTAAGAGATGCGGCCTTAAAGTCTTTTTAATAAATCATTTTATTATAGTTTGTAAAAAATTGTAATTGTAAAAAAAATCGGATAAATATTTTAAATAAAAATTTTTGGAAATTTACTATTTTTAATAAAAACTTTTTTAATTTGTTAGAAACTAAAAAAAAATTTTAATTTTAGTATTTTAATTATTAATAAACATTTTTATTTGTTATAGGTTGTAAATATTATAAAAGCTTTATAAAAATAATTTTTGTTAAAAATTAACCGCTTGTTATAAATTTTTAAATATATTAAAGGTTTATTAAAAGAAATCATACAAAATTTGTTTAATAAACCTTTGATAAAATAAAAAATAGTGTTTATAAAATAAATATAAACAAATATTTAACACTTTTTTAAATATTCTCCTAATAAAAACTTATAACTAATGTAAAATATGTTTATTTAAAAAGGCTTAAACAAATCTTAAATTTAAAAACCCTTTGCACTTTAAACAATTTGTAGCAAAAAAAAATCCACTAAAAACTTAAAACGGATGTGGATCTCTAAATTTGATTGCCTAGAAAAATGTCTATGAACACCAAACATAACAAAAAAAATATAACTCACAAAAATAAACAAAATCTAACTTTTTCAAAACCACCTTCATAGGTCTATTCACAAAAAAATAATAAAAAAAATGGAAAAAATAAAACAAAACGATTACCAACAAAATGTAATTTTAGATTTTTTCTTTGCAAAAATAACAAATAAAACAAATAAAAAATCAATGAAAAAACTGCAAAAATACGGTTGTATTATTTTTCGCATCTTTTTCCATATCAACAGTTTTTATTGCACTTTTTGCGGCTCCTCACATACGACAAGCAATTTTGCCAGTAACAGTTCAAAGTTTTTTTTTTGATTATTTGACTTGTTTGCATGACTATGAAATCCAATCTTTACCAGCCATTATCCTGGTAAACTCATAAAAAAAATCAACAAAAAACTTTAACCAAAAAAATCGTATTCAACCAAGTCAAGGTAATGGCAACAACAACAACAACAAAATTGTAACTTTAAATGCAACGTGTGCCAAATTGGTTTAGAGTAGTGTTGTTGTTGCTGTTTTTTTCTAGTTTTTTTCATATATCATCCTCATCATATAGAAACTGGTATTTCAAGTTCAAGCCTTAGACATGCCAGCTGTCAGTATTTAAATTGCCACAGGATATTCGCACTTTAATACAGGAGTTTTTATAAGTTTTTCGATGGCATCAAAAGAGAGTGATGCTGGAAAGAAAAAAGGGTTGAGCTTACAAGATCCCACTAGCCCAGGCAGTGTTACTGTGACTGACAGATAAACAGATAGTTTTACACGACAGTTAGACAATCAGGCAGACATTTGATATGAGTTCGAAATAGAAAAATAATACAAATGTTTTTTGCGGGAAAATATTTCACTTTTGTATATAAAAATTAGAAATTTAAAACCTTAGCAAGTAAAAAAAATTCTAAAAATCTACCACTAATAAAAAATTAGGGATTAATGTTGTCGAACCACGTCTTCTGTTGACAAACAGAGTCAGTTGCATGTAGAGTAATCTAAGTTATTTGCACACGAAGCAAATACATCACTTTAAAAGTGGACGTGTCACAATCATTTCCGTACCTTAATTGGTGATATATTTTGGAAAGCCATAATTGTAATGAATTATTTCTTTTTGATAAATAATCACAAATACATTGTGTAAGAAAAAAGTTGTCTTTAAAAAAAAACTTGATTCACAAGATTTGCTGTAACTTTGTTTTCCCTTTTACAAACTCCCAAGAATTTTGCAATAAAAACACATGTTAATTAACAACCAAAAAACTAAACCTACATTTTGAGCCGGCATTTTGCGAAAACATAATATTGAAATATTATTTATTATAATGTTTGCTCAATGTGACTGCAATTCAAGATCGAATGCCAAAGTGCTTTTGATTATTATTTATTTTAAGCAAAAAACCCTTTCGCACGAATAAAAGACTCTTATTTAATAATTGTTTCATCTGGAGCTGATTTAAATGTGTTTTCTTAAAAACAACAAATTTAACACAAAGACCGAAACTATTAAGTTTAATATTTGTTGGCGCAAGCTAAAATACTGTTATATTGAACCTTGTAATTTAATACTTTTTCAAAATTTATTTATTTAGCGGTAGAAACTGTCGAAAATATACCAAACAAAAAACCGTTTGTTTAGAAATTCCAAAATTGTAACACGAATTTTGGTTATTTTGTAGTTTTATTATTATTTTTTTTTTAATTTTTAAACAGTTCAGCTATTAGAACAGCTGAATAAATAAAATAAAAATCCTTTATGTGTCTTGCTAATATTGATGAAAATGTAAAAGTATTGTTTATGTTTTTTTCACAATGAAAAGAATGAGGAAATAAATACAAACTAATTTAAAACGGAAATAATAACTTCAGCTGTTAAAGAATTACAAGAAAATAATTTTTTTTTAACAGAAATCCGCTAAAACTAAACTAAGTCTGCCCACAGGAAAAAAAAAGATAGTTGCATGGTGGTAATAGCACCACTACTTGTATATTAAACAACTTAGTTTTATAATATTTGCAAAGTTTTTTCTATGAACATCATTTGTTCTAATAAAATAAAAATATAAGCAATTAACGATAAAAAAAAATTATGGGTGTTAAATGCGAAGTCACACATGGGTCAAAATTCAATATTTACACGGCCAAAATTGAATTTAAAAAAGTAAAGATAAACGCATAAAATAACACATTTCTGGGTAGAATACTGTTCAAAAAATTCTAACTGAACCCTCTCACCTATCTGGGATACACCGCGACCGCATACAGAACTTGACCATCAAGCGGTGCCCTCGTTTCTGTTGTTTAAAGTTATAAAGCAAACAAAAGTTAGAACGCTTATATTTTTTTTTTCTGTGTTAGTTTTTGAAGTAAAAGTGATGGATTCCGATAACCCATGTATGATTCTTTATTTTTATTTTTGTTTATTAGCCAAAATGCATAATTCAAATAATTTGGTAGTTTCAAACAAATGATGTTTTTTTAGAAAAATGTTGAAGTAATTCTCACATTTAAAGGTTAATTTGTTGTATTTCTTGATGAGATACAACCACCATTCTTATTTCATATTAAAGAACAATACTTGAACCAAAAGAGGACATAAAAATTGGCTGCAAAAGAGTGCAGATGACAAAGTTGGGAACCTTTTGAATCCATATCGTCCCAATGTTCGAATATTCGGTAAGTTTCATGCGTTTCATATGTTTTTTTTTCTTCTTTGAATTCAAACTCAGAATTTTTGTTTTTATACCCTTCACACACACACATGTGGTAAGGGTATATATCGGTTTGTCATTCCGTTTGTAAATTCTTCAATATTCATTTGCGACCCTATAAAGTATATATATTCGGGATCCTTATAGATAGGGAAGTCGATTAAGCCATGTCCGTCTGTCCGTGTGTATGTTCAAATCAAGTTTACGTAGCTTTCATAGGTAACCCAGACATGTCCTTTGGGGAATTTTAAAGAAAAAAATATTTTCGATTTTAAAGCAAAAAAATATTTTTTTTTTTTTGTTTTTAACACAAAAATGATTATATTGGGAAAAAAAAGCAAAAAAAATGTTTGTGTATTTTGAAAAAAATTTACTAATATACACACATAGAAAACGTAATAAAGGGTGTATAAGATTCGGTATAGCCGAATATAGCGCTCTTACTAGTTTTTCTTCTTTGAATTCAAACTCAGAATTTTTGTTTAATTTTTTTAAATTAGATATTGTAAAGGGTTAGCTATAAATGTTAACTTAAAACTTCTTACCCATTGCGCTCCCCCTTTTGTAATAAAAGGGGAAGGCAAAACGTTGATTTAAGACTAATTTTGAAAACTGAAAATCATGTGTAAAAAATAAAAATATTTAAAAAGTAAAAATGTAGTGTTAATCAAAAAAAAAATTACTTATATGGGACATATAATATCGTGCAGAAATGATAAAAGTGAACAAATAATTTTGGCCGCGTAAGTATTGAATTTTGACCTATGCGGGTCAGTCTAAATTATTACACATTTTAAGAAGAAGACATTTTTTTAATCATAACCCAAATAATAAATAAATAACACAAGTTTAAAGTACATCAGTTGCCGGAAAAATTTTAGCTATTGCTGACTACATATGTTACACAGATTTCAAGTATATAAGTAGAATATTTTTATCAGCTTTAGTTTTCGAGATATATGTAGCTTTATGTCAAAAATAAAAGCAGTTTCATGACATACATATATTAGTATAACTGTAGAACGGTTTGTTCTATTTATCTAAAACATAAATACAAAATTTGACAACAAAATTATCTCAACGCTATGCAAATGTTGTTTTTAAATTTGCTTAGTAGTTTTAGAGATACATATAGGGAAATTTATGAGAAAAAAAAAAATTTTTATACAAAATTTTGAAATTTTTAAAAATTTATAAAAAATAAATAAAAAAGATAATTTTAATTTAAATTTAAGGCGAATTTGGTCTTAGTTGAATAGGACAAACCGTTCTCTAGTTATACTAACATATGTCATGCAACTGCCTTTATTTTTGACCATAAACTGTATCTCGAAAACTGGAGCTGATAAAAATATTCTACTTATTTATTTTAAATCTGTGTATCATTTAGAGCTTATATCAGCTAAAATTAAAACCTTGTTTCTGTAAAGCAGTGTAATTTTTCAAAACATTACTCCGTCTTCCTTTTCACATAAAAAATATGTTTTAAAAAACATATTATCCCTTTTACCTGTTTCTATGCTCAAATGAAGATAAATGTGAAATCATTTCTATTGAATTTTTTTTTTTTAATATTTTTTTCCTCAAAAAAAAACTAATTAATTAAATTAAAAATTACAAAACTCAACCAGTTTTCACATTTTTCTGACCAAAATGGTCAGTCAACATTTAGAAAACACAAAATATTTCATCCCAAAAGTTTTGTTAGATTTATTACAGGAAGAAAACATGTCCACCTTTTTTTTCGTAAAAAATGCACACAAAAAAGTCAAACAATTTGAATAGAAATTGCGAGCTCAATGACATGTTTTTTTATTTACATACAATGACTTAAGCTGTCTTATTTTAATCCAAAAGGAGATTTACACCCTTATATAATTCCAATTGTTGTCCAACAACTACAACTACAAATGCAAATTTAAAACTTTATAATTTATGTCATGACAGGATCCCATTACCTTACATACATATTTACATACTATTTACTTACTTACATGTGTATTAATACAACGAGTAGTTGTTGTTTTAATTACAACATCAGCTGTATTTGTATATTTGTTTTTTAATCAATGTCATACAGGTTTGTTTTGTTTTCTTTTTCTACTCTCTTTTGTCCTACCACTTTTACCTTTATTAAAGAGCTCACCTTTTTAACTTGTGTTAAGTTTAGTGTTGCCAGTTTCCCTGGTCTTGAGGTTATATATTTTCTCTTGGGGTAAACTTATAATTCTTTGAGGATAAATTTAGGGGGAAACAATTTTTATTTGAAAACTATTCTAAATCACATAGTTTTTATTTTAAAATTATAGTATTAGTATTGATTTGTATCAGACCTGTGAAATTTATATTTCATTTTAATTGCATTTAAGCGTAATGTATAATAGAGGTGGGGCAAACTAACTTTTTATTCAAAAAATCATATGCAAATTACTAGTAATTGTAAAGCCAACTCCCAGAATTTATTTAATTTAATTGAAATATGAAAACTTTGTCTCACTAATATATACAGTAAGAACTCGATTTTCGCAACCGAAAGGAAATCGGGGTTGTTGCTTTTATCAAAAAATTGCAACAACCAACCACTGAAAACTTAATATAGAACACATTACAATTTAACTTAACTTCACTTATAATGCAAAATTTTAAATTTATATATATATATATATAAATAAAAAGCAAAACAAATAAATAATCTTCATATTTTAGAGATTATTTATAATAATTTTCTAAGCGTTGTTTCTGCGTAGGAACAAAAACAAAGTAAAGAGAAAAATATAAATGAAAAGTATCAGCACTGACGTGTGAAAAACGTTTTCAAGATGAATTGTTAGGTGATACATTAATTAATTGTCAAAAGTTCAGTTCTGAACAAATAAATTCAGAGAAAAAATTGCTTTCAGTTTAATAAAACAGAAAAAGTTGCACTTATCGAGACTGTTCTTTGAAAAAATTTGCACTTATAAACCCAGTAATATAAATTAGTGGTTGCACAAATCGAGATCGCATTGTAGTGTCAAAATTGCAATCAAAATTAATTCTTTTTAAAATGAACAAAAAAATTTTTTTTACCTTTTTACTAGCAGCCGAACCCCAAACTTTTGAATATGATGTAAAAAAAAACAAGCGAAGTTGATTTGGCAACACTTAACATATTTAAAAAAAACATTATTGCTTTTTAATCCTACTTTGGTCTCAAATAATTTTGACTTCAATATTTATAATACACTAGCTGACCGGCAAACGTCGTTTTGCCAAATATAAAAAAATACCTTAGAAGTTGAAAAAGTACTTTTTTGCCCCCTTTATGATTTTTTTGTTCTAATTAGGTGCGATAGGCCCTAGCTTACTAAATAAAAGTCAAATTAATCCGCCTAAAATAAAATGATTGTCAAAACTTGAGTATATGTTGAAATTCAATTTAGGGGATTTTAATTTTCTTTAGAAAATAAAAACTGACCTGGCAATACAGTTTACCCATTAGTTCACCCATTTCGAAATTTTGCACATTTCTATTCTTCACATTCGTCTCACTCGTTATAATTTGTTTTTTTTTCCTTGTTTCGTTTTGTGTCGAATCAGCATAATATTGATCCCCCTTCTACTGAAGATTCCTACCTCTGACTCAATGACTCGTGCTAGACGCACTTTTATTTTCATTTCCTACTCTCTTCCTGTTCCTTTATTTATCCATATATTTTAGCTTTGATTTCTTTGTTTCCACCTTTTATCACAATATAATTTCAAAAAACAAATAACGGCCTTTGTTTTTAATTTCAATACCTTGGGCTTTTATCCCAATTCACATCCCTTAAGTTGCATTATAAATTTTACCTTGATTCTGTTGTGGCCGTATGGCAGGATCTTCATTTGGGTTGATGGTTGGTTATACACACGTATGCGTTTGCTTTTTGTGGCATTAATCATTGTCGCATTTAGAGTCATACAACTGTAATAAAGGTGTACAAATGAATCGAGTTTTATACGCACACACACAATTTAACACACACATACAAATGAGTAAACTTGAATATTGCTTTATTGTGGTGGTGTTGATGGTGCTGGTTGGTGGTGGTGTTAGTGGTAGTGGGAATGGTAATGGTAATGAAAGTAAAAGTAAAGTGATTAAGTATAAAAAAGGATATTCTGAGAGTTTGGATAAAAAAAGTGAATATGCTCTCCCTCACCTTCGCCTGAAAAAATATTTTTTAAGTGTGTTTTTTTTTTTATTATCATATTTGGTGAAAATTTTTTTTTTTTTGCAAAAAAAGAATATGTTTGGTTATCGATTTGATTACAAGAGACTTATATTATTTTGTGAATAAAAAACAGCTGCATTCGCAAAGGCTTATTTTTCTTCATCCAGCACTTAAAAAGTTTCTCAGTCGATATCGCTATTATTATTATTCTTTAATTTTCAAATCCGGTTTTCGGATGTCAGCGATCATACAAATACAATTTTTCATAAAATTTTTAAAATTTATTAATTTCTTTTCCTCCTTAAATTTCGTTATTTTATATAGTTTAGAAGTTAGTCAGTTGTCTATTCTTTGCAGCATTAATTAATAGATTAAGTTCGTCACGATATCCTGTCCCTTTTTGAATATTTTTCAACCAGGAAAGTTCTTTCCTGGCTCTCGCACGTCTTCCATTAATCTTGGCTCGGAGAATTTTTTGAAGAAGTTTATATTTATCGTTCCTTATTATATGTCCTAAATACGATATTTTCCTATTTTTTACAGGTTTAATTAGTTGTCGGACCTGGTTCATTCTTCTCAAAATTTCGTTATTTGAAACGCGTCTGTATATCCACATTTCGAAAGCTTCTAATTTTTTCTTATCCGTTGCTTTAATTGTCCATACTTCTACTGCATAGAATAACACGGACCACACGTAACATTTAATAAACCGTGATTTTGTTGTCAGGCTAATATCATGGCTGGTCAATACCCTGCTGTACTTAAAAAATGCATCTCTTGCCATCTCTGCGACATGTTATTTCCTTTGATGCGTCCCATTGATCATTTATGAGGATTCCGAGATATTTAAAGTTTTTTATTTGTTCGATTTCAAGGTTCTTTATTTTCAGTGTCGTGTTGTCGTGTAAATTTTTTCTGCTTACAACCATATATTTTGTTTTTTTTTTTTAATATTGATTCTAAGGCCATATGATTCACTTACAGAGGTAAGTTTGTCTATCAGTATTTGTAGGCCAGTTATAGTGCTTGCTAATAACGTGGTGTCGTCAGCATATCGTATGTTATTGATAAATATTCCATTTACTATTACTCCTATTCTTTCTCTTTCAATTAATTCTTGGAATATTTTTTCTGAGTATATGTTGAAAATCAAGGGCGAAAGTATACACCACTCTCTTATACAATTTAAATTTCTTCGGTGAATTCACCATTTATTGAAATTCGCGCTGACTGGTTCCAGTAAAGATTTTTTAAACATCGTTTTTCTTTCTCGTCTATTCCAATGGATGTTAAAATTTCCATTAGCTTAACGTGTTAAACTGTATCAAAGGCTTTTTCGTAGTCAATAAAGCAGAGAATGACATCTTTCTGGACATCGCGACATTTTTGTAGCGCTTCTCGAGTATCCATTCCCTCCTTGAAACCAGTTTCTGATTCTCCCATAGATATTTCGCATTTGGCGTATATTCTCCTGTGCATAATTCTGAGAAATATTTTCAACGCATGACACATTAGTCTAATCAGTCTCACTTATTGTGTAGAATATTTTATGGAATAATCGGGAAATCTTTTAATAAGCGCCTTTACTAAGAATATTTATCCAATTACGGTGAAGCGGTATTATTATGGTATTGCAATTAAAATGCGGTTTATTAAACAATTCTACTCTTTATCTATGAATTTCAAATGCTTTTTTTAGTTTAAGTATATAACATCAAGAAAAGATTTACTCAGCCTTAAGCACTGAAAATGTTTTATTGTCAATCCCAAAACTTAAAATTATTCAAGTGCGACCATAACAAATTAAAACTGGGACAAGATAAGTAAGAAAATATTGAAGTACAAGTCTCATTTCAGAATGTGTAAGCTGATCAAATCTAAAACTTCTTCATGTTCAGTAACACTATAGCCACAATTAATAATTTATCCAACCAGAATTCTAAAAATATATTTCATTAAAGTCCACGCGTAAAAAAGCCACTTTTTAAGCAGTTTTCATGATAAATATTATATTTTGAATTAATGTTTCGACGTTGCCAAATCGGTTAAAATAATAATTCGTTTACACTAAAATACCCAGATGTTATTGTTCTATTATAGAATCCCTTTTTAGGCAAATCCATAATGTAATATTTAGTAACATAAATTTATTTTCAAAAATCTAAAAAAAAGCTGAAAGAATATTCTTTAATAAAAAATCAAATTGTTAATATTGATTTAGGAACGTGCGACCGAAATAAACAGAAACAGCTAGAAAACAAACTAAAAAATTTTTAAAATAACATTAATAAATCGCTGGCCTTGGGTCGTAATAAAACATCAATGTAAACACTAGTT
>NDXZ01001311.1:0-10799 GCA_003055125.1 Paykullia maculata
AACACTCAACATATATAACTATATATGCAGCTAAGTTATGCAGGAAGAAACAAGTGCTTTTATAATCTGTTTAACTGAAAAGTTTTATAAAAACTATTTTAAGAGATTTTTGATCTAACAACATGTGCCACTAATAGTAGTCGCTTGCATTTCTCTAATATTTTAACAATTGTACATCCCTATATGGCACATAGTTTTTAAATACATATTTATGTTTTATAAAACGTTAAGGTGGATTCACCCACTTGTTTCGGACAAAATTTTCGTACGGATAACATTTTTTTTACTGAGTGTTTTCTGCAGCACGATTCACTCATTTTGAAAAATTTGTTCAGAAAATCAAAGCTACTACATTCATATATATGTACAAACGTAAACACCTGATTTGGCGACTAATTTCAACTTCGCATGAAAAAATTCTATGTCTTAGAATGATTAGATTCTTATGTCTAGACAAAAATTATAATTAAACCAATTCAAACTGAGAGTTGTTTGGAAAAAAATAAGTGAATCCACCTTTACAATTTACGTTTGTGTTTTTTTTTGCATTTCAAGTTCTAAAATATTTAAATTATTTGAAAAAGCCAAATAAAAAGACAATTGCCTTTTTAATTGGTACTTAACTTAATTGCATGGTTTTCAACATATGAACATTAACACGTCAAGATATAAGAAAATAAACATTTAAAAAAACTATAAAGAAAAATTGACCATAAAAGTAATAGAATTTAAACAAATAGAAATGTTATAGTCGCCTAAGACCGACCGTAAAATACTTCACTTTACTTGCGATTGCGACATTAGGCAGCCAAAGCTTTTATATGTTAAGGTGATCTTTGTAAGAGGGCGTTAATGGGAGCTGCGATCAATTACGAATCTTATTTTTGACTACTTTTAACTTAATTTCAATATTGTAAACTTTTGCAGAATTTAATTGCATAAAAACTTAAGGAAAATTTATTATCAAGAAAAAATTTATCTAAGACTTAAATAAATTGAAATCTTTAAAACTTACAGTCGATATCATAATCAATTTTAAAATTTTTTCTAGGTTTATAAAATAAAATTTCCATACAAAATTTTGTTAATAAACCTTTGATAAACTGAAGAACTGTTTATGAATATGGGAGTTGGTTGTTTTTTTTTTAATTTTCTATTGGACATTTTATTTCGTAGATATATAAATGGCAAGTTTATTGAAAACTTTTCTTAATACACCTTTTCTAAAAATATTTTATTTTATCTTAAAAAACTTAACCTGAAAAAATGATGCTTGAGCACAAACAGACGTTTATTAGTCGCATTTTTTTAATTAATTTGAATTAAAAACACTCATACGCACAGTGTATCACCCTCTAATGATAAAAATGTTGTTCTAATAAAAATTTAAAAGTTAGACCTTAAAAATATGTCCTTTTTGCTTAAAATAGTATGATGTTCTACTAAGCACAGTGGGCTAAAAGAAGCAAGTTTCAAGGTAAATTTTTTTTGCCATTAAAAATATAATTTTAAACAGTTTAATAAAAATACAAATTTTTCCAGACATTTTTTATTTCATATGCAAAAAAATGTTGTTTTAAGTGATTTTTCTTAAACACTTTTTTTATAGCATATCTTACTTAAAAACTTTATAATTTCCTTAAAAATACTAAAAGCTTATGTAAATATTCTGCTTAACAAATATTCTTTGTTATTATTGTGATACGTTTTATTAAAAATACAAATTGATCTAAAACTGTTGATACGTAAATTACCGACATTTTAAAAGCGGTAAATGCTGCTGCATTCATATTCTTATTGTATACATAATCGTTGTTTGTTAAATGGACACACACAAACACACGCAAACACATATAAGTAGCAGCTTAGATATTTATGGTTAAGGCATGTGTGGCAGACACCATAAATAAAGTGTTTATGGTTGCAACAGCAAAATAAATATGGCTTAGACAAAAAACAACAATCAACAACGGCAGCAACATACGGAATATAAGTGTTGTTTATAACTATAGATGTGGATAATAAAAA
The DNA here is from genome assembly GCA_003055125.1 of Paykullia maculata. Lineage (NCBI taxonomy): Eukaryota > Metazoa > Arthropoda > Insecta > Diptera > Rhinophoridae > Paykullia > Paykullia maculata. Next base: position 2,029 of record NDXZ01001311.1, read on the forward strand.
ATTCAGCAGATATTAGAAGATACGTTGCAATATCAAGACCAGAAATAACAAACAGCAACAACAAAAACTGCATTTAAAATATAAACGAGTCTAAAATACAGTTAGTTTTACATTTCGTACATATTTAAATACATCAGAATGTTATAAGCGTCCATCTACTAAACGCAGACCGCTGGTTAAGTGGCAGTTAGTTGGCAAGTGTCGTCGTTGTTGTTGTTGTTGCTTTTAATCAAATTCCCCGCCCTATAACTAAGCCAAAACCAAAACCAAGCACCTAATAAATAGTTAAATGTGTAACACAACTAAATATGTATTTTGTAATGTTACCTGTTGTAATTCATCACAAAATAAAAAACGTTTCTAACGGTCATGGAAATATGGCCAGTTTATTTTTTTAATTTAGTTTTTCATTTAAAATAAAATTATTTAAAGCTTTATATTTAAATGTACTGTGTACAAGCTCATTTCAATTTTTCTTTAAAGCAAAGCAAGTTCAAGTTTAATGCCATAAATTTTAATGAAAATTTTTATATTTTTCCTTTTTAGATTATTTTCTTTTAGGTATAAAATTGTAATTAAAGTCAGCTGGTAATTTGATCGTAAATAAAAGAACAACAAGTGTAAAATAATACTCGCATAGACCCTTCCACTAACTTTTTCTTATTATTTCATTATTATTGTGTCTATTTTATTTTAATCACATAGATTTTGAGATTTGTTTCTTGTTAATTTTTTTCTTTTTCTGTTTTCTGTTTTCTTTTTTCAATTAATAAACAAAAACCCTTTAGGAAAGAAGATTTAAATATAATTTATAGTTACGCGCAGACAAGAAGCTAAGAAGTTTGTTAAGCCAGTAGATTATTAAAGGTTTAACAGAAAAGAGTTTTTAGAAAAGGAAAATTTCAGAATTAGAGAACTTAACACAAAAATTTGTTTTTTAAGTAAAACATTTACTTGATGCATATGGTATAATGAGTTTATGTTTATGTTAAGCAAACTAAAATCCTCTTTAAAAATACTAGTCAAAGGATTTATATAAGACAGTTTTCTTACACCAGTTGATCAGCTGTCAACTTTATGTCAACATTTTTTGAATTTGCCTTGACTTTGTTCATTAAAGCGCCAGGGATGAGAAGTTAAATTATCATGTCGGCATGAAACAAATTTATTTAAAAGCAATTTTTACCCTTTTGAGAACAAAATCTATTTTTTTCTTCGGGTATAATCAGGGGTTTCATGAATCAAATGGTATTAAAAAAGTACGTTGGCTTCAACTTTTCCCTTGTATACAAATATGTCATAAACATCAGCAAAAAAGTTTGTTGGTTGTTAATAATTCGTCTCCCATATAATTTATAAATATGCCTCGAAACTGATCGACTGTCAGTTGTTTGTTGCCAAAATTGTTATCAAAGTACAAGTTGCAATATTTTATTTATTTTATTGAAATTTAATATAACCCAACTTAACAAGAAGCCCTATTTGTTCTGATTGAAATTCAATGCAAGTTGCTTACAAACCATAGAAACCACTTTTCTACTCTCTTATAATTCTATTCTATTGAGATTCTCAACTTATTTATAAAGCCCATTCCCGTAAAGGAATAAAGAAAAAATTCCCCTTTAATAAGTTGAATTTAAACACAAATTTCTACTTAATTTTTCGGTAAAATTATTTTATTTCTTTTAATTTTTTTATGTAATAACTTCTTTGTGTCCGCTCTTTAAAATCACACATGTGTTGATTACAAAACTTGTGCAAAGGTATGAATATTATTTATTTGTGGATTTGTTTTTTTTTCTAGTTTTGTTTTGGCTTTGTTGAAGGTTTGTGTTATTGTGGTTGTCAGCAACCATCCATCCACTTCATCTGCATCAAGACTTTTTTTTAGATTTTCTAAGAGCTGCACCAGCTGCACTTGCTTACTACATAGACAAACAGACAAACTTATATAAATAAAACAAATTTTACACTGTTTTTTTTTGTTGCGGCTGCTGTTGCAACATTATTTTCTGTACGTGGCAGTTTAGTTTTAGGTCTGTTTCTGTTTCTCTTTGTGTGCCTCCATACATCAAGGTAAATATTGCAAAATATATTTTTGTAATTTGTTTTTTAAGATCTTTTTTAGTATTTTATGCTTTTTTTTTGACAATATCTTAAAGAACAAAAACTCTACTCACAGTTTAATTATAATTTTTTATTTATAAAAAAAACTCACCCCTTTTTGTTTGTGAAATAAACATATGCTTTTTTAAGTTAATTATTACAATAAAAAAAATATTTTGTTTAATTTCCCCCTGTTTTTTTAAAATAAATGTGACGGCTTTTACTTAAAACGGAAATTGGCACGAGCTGTTTGTTGTAGAGAGTTAAAAAAAAAAATAAAAAAAATTAATATAATATTTAAGTAACACCAGCATGTTGCAAGTTTGTACATATGTTTGTTTGTGTTTGACTATCTTTGTATCTGATAACAGCTAAGCAGCAGAATATTGTTTTCAAGTGTTATAGAAACTTAAAGATAGAAAGAAAGAAAGTATATTTTTAAACGATGTTGATGATGATGATGGCTGGTTAATGGGAACCATTTAATTTTAATAACAGGATATTAACACTCGCCATCAAACAAGTATGAAAATGATTACAGATTAATCAGTTTATTGTATGAGTATGATATCAAATTGAGTTCAAACAAATACATTAAAGGAAGTGTTAGACGGGTAGAAAAAAAGGAAATTGATATCTATGTTTTTTGTATATTTAGTTAATTTCCTTCTGATGCTGCAAAATTTCTATGAATATGAAATATTTATAAAATTTTCTACAGAAATCGAATTCACCGAAATAGAAGATTTCATTTAAAAAATTTCCCGATTTATTTCTAAAAATTTATTAATAAAAAAAAGGTTCTTTGAAAAGGGATTTTTTTTCTATATTTAATAAAAAAAATGTACGAAATAATTTTTATGAATTAAAATTTATCATGAGAGAAAATTTTTTTAATATATAAATTAAATGGATTTAATTTTATTAAAAATAAATGAAAAATTTAGCAAAATTTTTCTTTAAAAAAAAATTTCTGTTAAGTTTTTTAAATATAAAATCTGTTAAAAACTTTTTTCAAGTACAAGCTTAATCGTACATTTTTTTCTAATTTTTAAAGATTTATTTTTATTTTTACTTAAGCGTCAAAGTTGTGTTATGAACAGTAATTTAAGCTTAACTTTTAAACAAAATATAACTAAGTAGATATGAATCAAGAGTTGACATGAAAATAGGTAAAATTTCATTATTTTTCAATAATAACAAAAGTCAGTTAATGTTGTTCGCAGCCATCTTCACTCCTAAATGTACTGTCAAAATTGTTTAAGTGTTTAAGTATGTATCTGCAGCATTAGCGCGAGGTGGAATAAAACTTAACGCTTGCCGCTTCTGCTAGGGTTAGATGTAATTCTATAAATTTAGAATATATAGATTTGGTGGATTTGTACTAAATATTGTATAAATGAATACGGAATTACAAACTTATAAACATACAACTTATGGTAAAAGGTATACAAATTCCAACAAAAATATGAACTTAATTTGAAAGCTTTGGATTCCTAGCAAAAACCCTTAAAAGCTACTGTTGAATATTCTTGCTCGTTGTTGCTGATAAAGAATTTTGTAAAGTTCTATTTATTTCAGGTTGTTTTACCTCATTTGAATACCCTTAATATTTAAACTCACAATTTTAAATGTGGTTACCAATTATAAGTGTGTTGCTCGTTTAAGAATATTTTTTTTTAAATTTTTTTGTTTTGTCTTATCAAAGTTGAATGATCTCTATTATTATTCTTAACAATCACTTCCAAAAGCAAATAACATCAATTGTTTGCAATACAGATATACATACATGCATACATATATACATATATATGTTCTCAAAATACATACTCGTACATTCATGCTGATTGATGGTGCCTACTACCACTGTTATATATTAAACAAGAACGTTATTTATTTTACTTTTTTTGTTTGTTACTTTATTTAACAAAAATTTATGTGAATCATGTTTTTATTACATGTGAAGAATATTATTACGAAAATTTTTTATTTAATAAAAAAAAGAACAAATAAAAGCAGTAAAATAAACCAGATTTTAGAAGTCTGATATAAGTTTTGTTACAAACCAATGTTTTTTTTATTATATAGTTTATGGCCTTTTTTTTTCTATCCATACATAAATACATACATACATACTTATGTATATATAACTGTTTTTTTTGATCACGGTTTTTCAAACTACAATTTAAATGCCGTTAAAAATTATATGAAACGTAATAAAGAATCCATGAATTAAATAATAAATTGATCAAAATGTGTAATGAATTTTAATTTTTAGATTTTAGATTTGATGGACTTTAAAACTAACAAAAAACACTTCTGTAAAATGATAAAAGAAGACAAAAGTTGTATAATTTTAGTTTAATGTTAGCAAAACGGTGGATTTTATTACAATTTAAAACAGTTTTATAACATCTTTAATATTCATTTTAACTATGTTTAAATGACTTTAATAATGTAATGAAAAGCTTTCTTTAGTAATTTTAGACTAAGAAAAATAAAAAAAAAGAAATTTTAGTTACAACAGAAAGTTGCAAATCTTGTAGTTTTTCTATAATATTGCAAAATTAAGAAAATTGTTAAGCGCGCGCACTTTCAATTGCGGAAGGAAATAATGTTTTAGTCTTACTTTGTTTCATAGTTATTCACTTCAACTATACTCCACAATTTGTGGATGTATGATTATAATACCTTTGTTGTTGCGATCGGGGAAAATATCATAAAACCAATATATTAGCAACAACATTAAGTTAAATTGAAAAATTATGTATATAATCATGCAACTAACTATTGTTCAATAAATATCCTACACAAATCGACCGACTAGCGGCCAACCAACCACTGCACTAAACAACCATTATCTTTCACTTTACTTCACTCACATTACAAAGAAAAATGGAAAATTCAAAGAAACAAAAAGAAAAACAAATTATTAATAAAAGATCAAAACATAATTGTCAATTGTCTCCATATCATTGAAAACCAACAATCGTTTGTTAACTCTATCAAATCAATCAACCACTCGCTCGCTGGCTCAATCGCTTAAAGCTTAAACAAAATACAAACATACATAAGTATATTCATGATCAATGTTTCTTACACTAAATGATCGTAATCATAGTTTTAGTTTTCTTACCGGCTCAAATTGTTTTTATAAAAATAAATTTTTGTTGCTGACATGACAAAACAAAAGACATGTGTATGGAAAAGGTATAATTAAAGCAAAAAATAAAACTAAATTTTAATATTTTTTTATAAAAGTTGGGAAAAAATAACCTGGAAATATATACCAATGATTAATAAATTTGTTATTGTTGTGACAGTTTTGCAAAAGCTTAAACTGTTAATAAACGAAGGTTATTGAACTGTTTAAAGTTAAGTTAATGTTATTAAAAATTAAACTGCATGATGTTCTTAATTGTTTTTTTATCAAAAATATGGTTAATTTTATTCAGATTTTCAATTATGTATTATAATATTTTAAGTGTTGTTAGCATATAATACATATAGTTAATCTATATATATAAAATAGAAAGGTGACTGATTGACTGATTTATTGATTCATCATCGCACAGCCCAAACGGATAGAGCTAGAGATTTGAAATTTGGACTGTGGGTTACTCTAACGTTGTATAGATTCACTAAGAAGGGATTTTTGAAAATTCAAATATTTAGGGGGTAAAAAAGGGTAACCAGTTTGGGGTAGCGAATCAGACCGGGTTCATCTAGTATATTATAATGCTGCTTTTTTTGGTGCCAGAAACTATTTAATTAAGTTTTAAATACTTACGACTAATTTAAAGTGTATCCCCGTTAGGTGGCTCTATATCAAAAGAAATTGTAGTCTAATAGGGAAAATCTAAGCTGCATATAAAGCGGGTAAGGGTGAAACTTCCCATTTTCTTTTTGGCTTTTCATAGCAATAAAATTGTCCAGCCACCAAGGCCGAACATTTTTCCTTGTCTTTTTTATTTGCAACAGACAACGAAAAATAAAACCACGAACTTACAGTGAAAATATAAATTTTTACAAATCATTTAAAAATAAAAATTTAGATTTTTCTATAACAGAAGAGTATAACTAAGTTTAACAATTATTATTGCTTAACCTTTGAAAAAACTTGTTTAACACAACCAAAGATGATTTCTTTGTTTAAAAATATATTTTATTTTTAATTTATATATTAAAAATCCTTTTAAGCACGTTTTTGTAGCCTCCACAGTAAGCGGCAAAGTAATTCCTATATTTTTCGACCTTTGGAATCCTTCTAAATAAGGGATTCGATTTAGTTATATATATTTATTCGTGTGTATGTTAAAATAAAGTTTACGACTCTTTTAAATATATTTAAAACCTTAAGGTATCAGAAACTATTAAGGAAATTTCGGTTTTAAAAATCATCAAAATTGATATATAATCGGCTGAGATATAGACAAAATCGTACAACAGCCTCTGTTTTGTTTGTTTCTTAAACTTGTTTTACTGCTTATGAATTACAGACTTGCTCGTTACAAGAATGTTTTAAAAAGCTTTCTTGGTGTAAGCCCTTCATGGACCCGTCCAGAAACGACTAAAGTGTTTTTGAAAAATTTTAGAAACCAAGTTTTTTTTAGGCCATAGAAATTTATTGGACAAATTTGTAGGCCTCAATACTTTTAAGAATTATAATAAACGGCTTATTGCAATTGCCGATAGTATTTGATGTATCTTGTTTAATTTTCAGATATCTTCTAGACTAATTTTAAACTTGTGTGTGTTGGTTTGTTGGACATTAGTACGTTTGTAAAGTGTAAAAAAAACATTAATGTTCATATTTGGAAATTTGCAAAAATTGTTGATTTTTTTCTTGTTCATTACTAAAGAATATTTGCATGAGCATTCAGTTATATTAAAAGTTTATACACGTTTTGTTTCGAACTGTGTGTTTGTCTGACTATCGCCAATGAATTGTAAGAAAACATATACATATATATATATTTTTTCACTCAAGTACTTTAATATGTTTTTTTATTTATGGAAATACATAAATGTATGTACACATACAAATACAAGTATGTATGTATTAGTAATGTATCTGTAAGGAATATGATTTAAATGGTACGTGTAATTATGCGTTCAGGTAAATCTTATTTAAACAAAAGCAAACATTTTCATATAAAGAGGGTAATAACTTTATGTTTTTAACGTTTATTCGTTAACTGCTAAAAAATATTAAAAGAAAATTTGTAAAGAGTAAGTGAAGAAGGGTGTAGCTACACATTTGCTTATTATGTGCCGATTTATTCAACAAATATTAACTGCTTCTCGGAACATAATTTTCAAAAGAAATAAAATTTTTTAATGCTTACAATTTTCGAATAAATATTTACAAAACGTTTACAAGTATTGAAAAAAACTTATAGTTTTTATATTCTATGTTGAGTTCATTAAACTCTTTTAATGATGGTGTTATAATTTTTAAAATAAATATTTAATTTCAATTAAACATTAAATGTGCCACAAAAGGAGAAAATTTCTACACATAATTCGTTATCTTTGTTCATATGTGATTTCCTAATTATAACAACTTATGCATTTTGGATTTTGTTTCTAAACAAAAAAAAAAGATTTTTTTTCACACATACATCTATATGGATTGAAAAAATATATGTACATATGTATGTATTTATCTATGTATACATATGTATGTGTCTCTTTGTGTGGGTTTCAATATGTGTATGTAAATGCATTTTATATTTTAGATATGGTCAATAGACCATGAGACGGAAATGCTGAGACGAAAGACTGATTGTCCAGCATATACATACATATGGATCTATGTATGTATCTATGTACATATTTATCTATGTATGCATATAAGTATGTATTTATAGCAGATACAACTGACAAACAGACCGAACGATAAACTATTTAACAAACCAAACAAAAAACAAATGGTATAAACAATAATAGCGCTCTAATGCTGCAACAAATGATTATGATGATGGCAAGAGCATTTGCTGTGAACGGAGTTGATTGTTGTTGGTTGGAGTTGGTAAAAGCCATAAATGTTTCAAATAATGATGACAATGAATACTTCGTTGCTGTTGGTGATAATTTTTTTCTCTTTCTAGTTGTTTAAGTTAATGGTCATTAGGTGAACTTTTTTGTTTTCATTGTTATTGCTAAGACCACAACCAATTTTTTTTTTTGAAATCAGGAAGTACATGGAAATACGAGTCGACATTTTATTTTTATTATATTTTATTTAACTTTGATAACAATTACAGTTTTTCTGCAAATCGGTAGTGTTACAAATTTATATTAAAAATAATTTGATATATTTCTTTTAGTGGCATATAATTTCAGTTCCTTGCTGGAAGTAGTTCAAATGGAAATCCGAGATTTTTGCCATTAAATAGATTAAAGTTTAAAATTTTTAATGAAAGGAAAAAAATTAATTTTACATTTTAAATACATAAAACAAAATTCTTCTTTTATTAAAAATAAAAAAAAAAAATATTTTTAAGATGGAAAATTTTTTAGTGCAATTTTTTTATACAATTTTTATTTCCTTCACAGCAATCAGCTTCCTGATGTACGACAGACCTGCTTATTATATCAAACGATCAGAAATATCCTTTAGGTTCACCAAAATCCGTCAATAAACGATATATAAGCAAAAA
>NDXZ01001320.1:0-11087 GCA_003055125.1 Paykullia maculata
AGATGGTTTCCGATTTTGATAAAATTTTGTAAATGTATGAAGTAATGCACGTATATATTGAAAACGGTTTAATTTTTTTTAATTTTGATAAACACGGGAAACCCTGTAGCTTTGAACTATTAAAAAATATTGCTGTGGAGCCTTAATTTAAAAGGTCATAACTTTTGTTGTGTTTAAGATTAAAAAAAATTCTTTTTGATTACAGTTGGCAAGATGTCAAGGGTTAAAAAATTTAATTTAAAAAAATTAGTTTTAAATATATTTAAAAAAAATATATCTCCAAATTATTTAATAATTTTTATACAAAAAGTACCCTGATATTTTCAGTATGGTGTCTCTACGAGTTTTCGAGATATTAAAAAATATGCAGATGCATGTTTTTGTAACTTCGTCATACAAATTTCATTGGCTTCACACTTTTTTAAAAAGTTGCCAAAGTTAGAGTGGACCATAGGAAAAATGCGAAACAGAGCTTCCAGTAAAATGAATGAATGTATTTTTGCATACCTTAGTGTTTTTTTAACTCCTAACACCGATAATCCAATAACAATTGTAAAGGTTTTAATGCAATTTTTGCCAGAATTCAAAAAGTGACGCACGTCACAGAAGTTAAAATGCTAATATTTTTTTTTTATTGTAAAAATTTTAATTTTTATTTGCTTAAAAGCAGAATATAAACTTGATTTAAAAATAAAGAAAACTTTAAAAAAAATGTTTATTCTTCTCACAATATAAAAAAACTTATTTTCCGTGACGCACGTCACCACGCATGGACCTGATATTTCATACCTAATTTCAATCTTTCCAAAATAGTAAACAAAAATTTTTTTTACTGAAATTGAAGAAAATTAAATGAATAAAAATATGGCCTTTGATCGGATTAATGAAAAAAGTGTTATTTTCTTGTATAATCTTAAGAGACCTGAGGTAGGGCAGGATTTTGTATTATTTTCTGTATTAATGATCATCGAAATAAATGTTTTTTCTTTTATTTATAAAATTTAACATCTAGTCTAATATTTAATTGAAAAAAAAAATTGACTCGGATTAATTTAAAAAATGTTTGCTTAGTAGACTGTTTCTGGGATTAGCCCATATGTTAATGTTTATTGAAATTTCAAACAATTGCTTAAATTTTTGATGAGTTTTGGCTTCTTAGAGTTTCCTGTAATAAAATTAATATATGCCCTGCTGTTTGGTTTCGATAGTATAATAAACATACCTTACAGGGTAGTATTTTTTTAGGTCATACAATTTGTTAAAAGGACAACAGCAATATTTTTAAATCACTGTTAATTCTCACAACATTATAACAATATGACACTATTGGATACCTTGTAAAGCCACCAATAGATTGAAAAGTTATGTTACTTTATTTTTACTCAAAACTCCTCGCTGCGCTTAATATGTTCAGACAAATTTGTTTTAATCAGTCGATTTGTAAAGAAAATTTCTCATTATGGTTATCAGAGATTCTGTTTGAAGCAGTTTAAGTGGTCTTCCTCGACTAAGATATAAAAACAAACCTCGGCTTTCCTCACGTATTAGAAATATACATCAAATGACTTCCTAGATGAAACTTTATGATATAATTTCCTGAAGAATGTGCTATTTATGTGGCATAAAGAATTTAATATGTATGTATTTTAGCTAAATGTTACTTAAAAACTTTATGATTTTTGCTGTTAAATATTATTAATTAAACAAGACTTATTAAGAAGCAGAAGCTAATATTTTTAGCAAAATAATGTTATATAATGTTACAAAACTTACGATTAACTCTATTATATTCACTATCATAGGAGATTACACAATAAGGTGCGCAACAGTTTTGTCGGTTTTTTTAAACACAACAACACAACAATAACTTCTATGTAGACAATGAAAACAATAACGTCTATTGCCAAAAACTCTCACGATCTTAACTACGAGTACTATAGACTACAGTCATGCCAACATACGTACATTCAACATAAATTGGCAACAAGACCGCGCAATATTAAGAATTCTTCAAAAAGCTCCGACAAAAATAGAAGCACAACATTTTACAACAACAGTGAATACTAGAAAATCTTCGAAAGCCAATATTATAGTAATCAGTTTTAGTGTAGGGTGGTGCTTTCAAAAGACTCTAAATAATCCGAAAAAAAATTTACGACACAACTAATTCCCCTCGCAATGTGTGGGGATATGGAATGTTTTTATAACACACATCACTATTAAATATATTACGGCATGTTTGGAGTCTTTGGTATTAATCCCTTCTTCATAACGACAAATACGTTTACAATTTTTCATTATTAAATGAAATTTTTTTTTTTGTTAAGCATCTACCATTTGCTACCATCTTCATATGTTTATCTGCTCACCTCCCGTTCTGCGTAACCATTGTTTTGGCCGACATCGCTTCTTGAAACTTTTGAAGACGCCTTATTGGCGACTTCGTTACCTAAACATGTTGCACATTTTAGTTATAAATATAAAAATATTCTACAGCGACAACAAAAAAAAAACAATATTGTGGCTTAATCTCTTCTATACTTGGCTAATAGAGAATCTATGCATGGATATTTTTTAGTATGACTACATATATGTATATGAGTGTGTTTATACACACACAGAGTGAGTGTATATTTTTTCTTAATAATTTGTTTCCCACAATAGTTGTGGGTGGCAGTCAAAAAGGTCCTTGTTGTTTGTCGCTCCAGTTTCTTGTGCTTAATTTTCTTAATTGCCATCGGTTTGGTTTATTGGCTCTTTTTTTTCTTTCTCTTTATTTTTTTATTTTTTGGTTTAGTCTTGGTAATGGTGTGTAGTAAGTAAATACAAACATTTTATATATATTTAAAAAAAAACATCTTTAAAATAAAAAAATATATATGTATAGGGGCAGTTAAAGAAATCATTGGTTTTTTGGGTGGCGCTCGCATTCGAAGGATTTAAAACAATTTACATATGCATTGCAAAAAAATTATAGACGTTTTATACGTTTTTCAGTATGAGTGTACGGGTATGTAGTTAAAGTAGTTCTATAGTTATATAGCCGTCAAGGTGGCGTCAAATAGTTGTGAAGATAATTGTTTTGTGCAAACTAAAACAGGGATACTGAAATGCAGCAAAAACGTTCTTAGCTTCATAATTATCTCATGTGTTATAGCTTTAATTTAAATGTTGAGCCGGTAAATCGAAAAACAGCAACTTACAAATCAATAAATCAGGTAAATATAACGTGGCTACATATTTTTATTAAAGATGCAAAGTGCAAAGTTAAAAGCATTTATGGTAAAAATGTTAGCATCATTTTTATCCCTGCTTCAATAAGCTACGTCTGTCTCATCCGGCTTAACGCCAAATTCATTCCCTGAAGCTCATGAAACCAATTTACATAGCTGCATTAACTCATTCATCGTTGAAAAAAATACCCCTTTACGAGCAGTACTACGTCGTCTGTATGTGCAACAGTTTACTTGTCTTCAGAATCAAATTTAACTAGAACACCTAACTGGAAACTTCTTGAGTCCCACCCCTTGAGATTCTCTCTAATCGCCTCTATTCTAACATAATTTAAGATGTCTGTTATATCAATCATGCAAACTGCGTTCTATATAACCAGGGACGAACGTGCTCAACAAATACACATTTAAGATAAGCACATCAGGTAAGCAGTATCCTGATCCGTATGAAATCTTTAATGTTTAAATGGCCCGTCTTATCGGCCTTGGGTATAAAAATAACTCTTATCTCTCTTTAGTGCTTGCGAATATATCCCCCCAGCAGCCACGTTCTAAAAATATCCATTAAAAGTGGAGGTGCTCGTTTACAGATTCTAGAGGCTCAAGGTAAGATGATCACGAGGTCACAACTTGTATTTGTCCCAATCATCTTAACTAAAAGCAGCATGAGGTCGAAACCTTTCATCCCTTAACAAAATCGGCGCCGTGATACGTCAAGGTATAATGGTAACCCTATTCCTCATTCTAAGCGTAGGCGTATTGTCCTTGCTGTAGATGAAAAAATGTTAGTTGTTATTAAATTAATTGTTATCTCTATTATTTATATCTCTGCTTCCCCACTGACTGTGATGTGTATTCGCGTCGCAGCCGAGTACCAAGTTCGTCTCTCTTCTACCTACCAACTTAACTTTGTACCTACCGCTTTTTTATTAAAGAATCACTGCATTATCTACGACATTGTGTATTTTAATTTTTTCCCCAACAATCATACTTGTATGCCTCGTATTTTTTTTTTTGCCTAGGGATATTTTTTTAAACTATTCTTGCCTTAAGCTTTTACATTAGTGTGCGTGTGTACGTGTACGAATTGAATGCATGCAAATAGCAAACATTGGGTGACACTCAACAGGTTTCTCCCGAACACCACTGCTACCAAACACGAATACAACTGCGATTTAACAATAACTAAAAACGTAACACCCTCATTTAATTTAGTCTAAGCTATATAAAAAAATTTCACACACAAACACAATTTTAAATTGTTAAAACCAAAATCAATTAAATCTCAATGCAAATACTAATCATTGCTGTTGATTTTTTTTTAATTGTAATCTTATATGTATATAGTTGTGCTAGATGAACATCTCATGAAATAGGCTTGGAAAGCAGCTTGTAAGATTTTTATCATTAAATAGAAACTGTTGCTTCAATTGCAAATTTAAATTGTTAATTTACGAATACAACAACATAAATAGTATCTTTACTATCTAACATACACACATAGATGGATACAATGAATTTGTGAAAGACTGAAAGTGAACACACGTATGAAGTAAACGTACACAGCGACTGCATAAATACAAGAACACGTCGATTTCTTAGAAATTGCAAAATTAATTTTAATTATAAGACAATAAAAAAATTTAAAAACCAAAACCACAAAAATACAAAAAGTACAAGTCCTTTAATTGTTCTAAACTTCCAAATGTACATAAATATTAAATGTGGGTTACTTAAAAGAATCAATTCATTAAGTTTATATAATTTAATAGTGTTTTAGAGAAATTAATATTAAACCATAAGACGATAAAGAGGCAGTTGTTAAATTGATTTAAAACTTGGATATCTTTTGTAAGTGTTAAGGACAAAAAAATATAATACTAATTGTCACAATTTTTAAAATGCGCTTTACCTCTACTTGTCTAACATTAAAGTTTCGTTAGTACATTTTTAAAGTTTTATTATGGCTAATAACGGCAAAAAATAACTGCGACTTTTTAAGTATTAGACACATATAATTTTAAACAAGTAAAGGCAATATTTCGGCTGTGCCAAATCTTATTTACCCTTCACCACATGTAGATTTGTAATAAAAAGTGTATTTACGTATGTACATGTGTATTTACATGTCCGACAAGTACATACTTAAAGTCATAGAGAACTTGATTTTTTATGATATAAATTTTTTCCATATAGGTTTTTCGGTCATATCTTTACGGATTCTTGGCTAATTAGTCCAAGTGTTTATTCCAATGACCCAAAAGGCATGTCCTACTTACAAATATTATTAATTTTTGTATTAAAAAAGAGGTAGTCATCTTTTTTGCTTTTATCTCAGTCATTTATTTACCAATTCTACTGATTTTCAATAGTAGTTTCGTGGTCATAATACATCAGGGGACTAAAAAATTAATTTCAAAAGACAGACGCACATGGCTAAATAAACTTTCATATCAATAAGGATCCAGAATATTTATACATATATATGAAGTCTGAAATGAATATTGTAGAAATATTAAACGGAATGACAAATTTATATATACCGTTTCCATTTATGGTGAAGGGTATAAAAATGGCTGACACCCTCCTACAAATTTAGGTTTAGAAAAATCGAGGTTTTTTTCAGCATTTATCTTCGGAAAATAACGAATACTTTTGTAAATTTTTTATTATTAACTACACGCAAGGAAAAAACATGGTTTTGGTGACCATAATCTAAGGGCATCATGATTGGATTATATGATTGCAGCTAAACTATGTAATGATCGGTTTTAATCATAACAAGTTTAATTAAAAAGCTTTTCTATAACCATATTATGACCATATATTATCATAACTGTTATTTTCCATGATCAGAATTTGATTCCACCCAACCATAGTTTAGTCCCATATGATCATAATATGACTCCACCTAATCATAATATGACTCCACCTAATCATAATATGACTCCATCTAATCATAATATGACATAACTAAAATTTTTTTTCGTATAACCATAATATGATTCCACCCAACTATAGTATAGTCCCGTATGATCATAATATATTTTCACCTAATCATAATATGACTTAATAAAAAGTGAACTATACATTCGACAATAAATACATTTATATTTTATGTTTTTATAATTCAGTTGTCGGTACATGGTCCGAGGAAATACTTGCGAAACTTGTAAAATTTTCCTGAGCAATATTTAACAAATCGCCGGAGCATATTGCTTTGACTAACGTTTATTCTATGGCAAATACATTTTGTTGTGTCCAATTCGATTCCGATGTTTTTGGCATATCATTTGCATTAAGCAAGCAAAAAGTATATTTTTTCCAATTTTTTTATTTACATAAATATTTTTTAAATGCAATTGTTAGCTAATATTTTACATTTGTTATCACTGATAATATTGACTTTACTACTTACCTCTTTAATTGTAATGTTCTCTTTCACCTTCTTTTTGTTTTTATATTTTTTAATGCCACACGCAAAGAAAAAACATAAATGAATATGGTCACGGTAATATGATCACAGACAATTTTAAAATTCTATGATTATTACAATCGTTATATGATTGTCATAATCATAATATGGTTGTAGTCATATTTTACGTCAATACCATGATCATATATATAATGGCAAGAATCATTATATATTTGTCCAAACTATAAATATGTTACGGATAATCATAAAAAATAAAAATGTATGATGGTTTCAGATTATGGTTATCATATAATCTGAAACCAAAATCATCAACCAATATCTGCACCACACTACCGTACACTTACCGATCCTTAATTGCCATTTAATTAATCAATTAAGCACTCATAGTGGTTTTCTATATGCAATTATGTATTAACAATAATATTTCCTCATTTTTTTATTAATACTTTCTTAAATTACTACAAATTTAACAAAATTCATTATTTTAAAAAAATGTTTATATTTATCATTTAAACAAGCGTTACTTTCTATTTTTATTTCCATTTTATGATTATTTATAACTTTAAATATAATGTTATTTTTGCGAACAAATCATGATTTGTTTGTCACAATAGTTTTTAAACTATTATTTTTCTGAATAATCATGTCAAAGCTTTTAATAGTGGTAACCATTTAATAATAAAATATAAACCAAATACTTGGTTTATCGTTTACTATTATATGTTTGCGGTACAAAAAGTTTTCGTAGAGAAAATACAATGGTTGTCGTGATCATGTTTTAACCATGTTTTTTTTTGAGTGTAAACCAACTTTTTAAATCAAAGTCTGATATTTTGTGCTGATTGTAAGTTTATTTCTTGGCTAAGGAGAAAAGATCAAATATGGGCCGATCATTCAAAATTTGGTGCAAGGATTTTCAGTTATGTGCTCCCTTTTTCTGGCAAATTTTATTTCAATTTATTGATTTTAACGGGTTTTAGCTTTTAGGTGATTTTTGGCCGTGCGCTATATACATATATGACTTATTGAGAATAATGGACCGAAAAATGTGTTTACATGAGACTTATGTCATTATATCAATATATCTTTAAAAATTCGTGTGGTAATTGGACAGCAAACGTATGTAAAACATTATCCTAATGGCAATCACCGTCCTGTAATACGGATCTACAATCAGAAGTAAACTTATTTAATAAAATATATTTGCAGTCCAACGACTTATAAATACTTAAAAGTATAAGGTGCAGATGTTACATGCGAAATCTTATTCTTTAAAGTATAGGTTGAATATAAATATTTATAAGTCAACGAATATTTGCAAGCGACTACGGCTACAATATTACCGAGATAACTGATTTTGCGCCAAGTCGTCCCTGCGTTCTCAGCGTTTTGTAATATCGCAAGACTTATGCCGTACACCCACTAAAAAATTTCTTACTGTTAACATCTAAATAAAATTGCATCTGTTTGCAATTTGGCAACCTAATTCAGGGTATTAAAAGTATGTATGTGAAATTTAAGAACGATTGTGTGCGCTTACCTGTAGTAAATTTCGACTTTATGCTGTAAGTTTCCAATTAAGCATCATTTTTAATACTTCAAAAAATTATATTTCTAGGTCAAACAAAATGAAATAAAAAATTAATCTAACCTTTTGGATTTTGGAAAGCAAATTTCTTGTGAATTCTAGTTGAAACAAGAAACAATTCTGTAGACGATGTCATCTTTTCAGAGATCTGCAACATATGTTCATTCAACAATATGAGTTCATTTACTGTAAAAATGTATGTACATAGGTATGTATTTGTATTATGTATATGTTTGTACATTTTGGTCATATACCCGTAATAATTTTTAATTTTTTCCATGTCTACAAACTGGACCAATATTATCAGTATGCAATCTCTTTATTTTTAATGTTCATGAGTTTTTTTTTTGCAATTTTTTATTTTTTAGGGAATCTTTATGATGTTATAGTTGTTATGAGGAGCAATGGGAGAGAAAACATATAAGAAAAAGAGTCGATCGAGTCTAAATGTAATGTTGTCACGATATTAAAGCATTTTAATTGGCCGATTTATAGATTTAATTACGTATTCATGCGAAACATCGAAACCGTGATTCGTAAAAACACACACGCTGCTATTCGGCTGAAAATGTTATTTAAAAAAAATTGTTTTTATCCAACTTAACTTCATCAGCCCTCTTCACCCTTTAATCGGCATCTACGGTTTTTTTAGTTTAACTTTTACTTAAACTTTTTTATTAATTGGTGTACAGCCGTTGTTGCAGTAGTCGTCCTTTTTTTGAGCTGTTGAGAGAGCTTTGGAAAAGATGCAAAATTGCTGATGTTGTTCTACTGATTTTGATCATATCGATTTGTTTGTTGTACCATTTCTTACAGTTTTTTAATCTGTTTTCTGCATTTGCAAAAGAACGAAGGCTTTTAAAGTTATTTTAATTTTTAATCTTTGTTCAAATATATTAAATTTAAATAATTAAAAAAGGTAAATGAGTTATAGTAATTAGTACAAAATAATTACAAATTAAAAACAATAATTTGGCAAATATATATTTAATAAAGTTGCGGTTTATCAAAGTTAATAGTACAACTCGGATAGTTTCTATACATTTGTAAAAAAATATTAAAATAATTGTCATATTTTCATATTTTTTTATTGAACTTATTTATTATAAATTTATTAATGAATTTTATTCTGGCTTAAAGTTCTTATATTTTTGAAAGTGTGATATGTTGAGAATGTTATTATTATTTTATTTAAAAATTTAGTTTTTACCATATGAAATTAGCCGAGTGGAATGCATTTTCGAAACCAGCTACGATTTCATCGTCAGCACTCTTTTTACTACTGTTATTGAATAACAGTAGTACCGATGAGAAAAAGAACTTTATAACTTTATAAGAACTTTAAGCCAGAATAAAATTCATTAAAAAATTTAAATATTTAAATCCACTTTCAAAAAGTATTTGTATTTAGTTTTTTCCTAAAGAAGAGCACCGATGAAGCTCGAAATATTAAAATAGATAAATAACAAAATTATTTATTTAATAAAACAAATAAGGAGCTTTATTTAAGTTAAAGTTTTATTTGAAACGTGACGATAATATAATAAAATTAAAATATGTATGTATATAAGAATAATTTTAATTATGACTCAACATTTTCTTTCATATAAAGTATATATTCTGAATCCCTATCTTTATAGATAGGTAAGTCGATTTAGCCATGTCCGTCTGCCCGAGTGTTGAATAAAATAAACTTCTTGTTGCTCCCATATGCCACTCAGAAATGTGGTATTAAACTTTTGGAAATATTCCCGACAAAATCGGCATTGAAAACTGGCAACATTCATCAGTAACCAGCTGAGATATATGCAAGAAATACAACCACCTTTTATTTGCAAAAAAAAATATATTTTAAAACTTTTGGATAAACTACTGACATGTTTGGAAAAAATTTAACTAATTGACTCAGAATCCGCAAAGTATAGGGAAAAAACCTATATAGACAAGTTTTTTAAGGCTTTTATCACCTTTCGGACATGTAAATACATACATACATACGCAAATACACTTTTAAGTACATACCTTCATGTGGTAAAGGCATATTTGGCACCGCCGAATATAGCTCTCTACTTGTTTTCATATTATTAAATATTTTAATGAAACATTCTGTTTAAAACAAAAATGTATGGATTTTAGGAAACAGATACATAAATTACTTTACGTTAGAGCATTTGATGATTACGCGCATGGTTTAATAAAATCAGGACCCTTTAAGGACTTTTAATACAACAAAAATATATAAATATACTCACATATATGTTAGTTTCATCATATTCTTCATCTTAATATGTAAGTTCTGCTAAAAAATCAGCAGATATATTACAAAAAATTATTTCTTTAGCGAGTAGTTGGTGACAAAACTAACAAACATATGAGAGTTACCATTGTATTTTGTTTTGAACATGACGAAGGAGCAAGAAGATTTAGAATCTTAAACAAAGTTTGTACTTACATATGTATCTACCTACTTGAAAATCATCATAGCCATTATCAAATTTGTTAGATCGATTTAAAGTTTTGTTTTCATATACATACATACATATACAAATCAAAACTTCTGGAGCTTAGACAAATTTAAACTTACCAACCAATTTATTAAAGTTTTATTAAAAAAAATTTGTATTTAGAAATTTAGTTTTGTAAAACGTAAAGAAACTAAAAGATCGTTTATGAATAAGACAAGACTGTATATGAACAATATTTTGTGATTCACGCACTCTTCTTAATATCCATCTACACATTTAAACAAATTTTTTATGGACAAAAAATATATGAAAGAAATTGTTAAGCAAAAAAAAAACTAGTAAGAGCGTTATATTCGGCTATACCG
>NDXZ01001326.1:0-19198 GCA_003055125.1 Paykullia maculata
GATCAGGTTTAACCACATTCAGTCAAAATTTTATCGTCATATATGTGTATTCGCATTACACAATGTCCTTTTTCCTTCTATTAACAAAACGTGCTTTTTTACTTTTTTTTTAACAAAAGGTGTTTTTTTTACTTTTTTTCCTTAACAAAAGGTGCTTTTTTGCTTTCTTTTTTGCAAAAGGTGCTTTTTCCGAAATAAAAATGGAATTATATCAAACATCCTTAACATTTAGTGGGGTGACTTATGACAGTTAGATGCATCTGTAGATAAGTAAAAAACTTGTTAGCATTTCCAGGTTCTTGCAGTTTTTTAAAGGGGCGAAAAAAATAAATCTTGATTTCCCAAAAAATTGAAATGAGCGAAAAAGCACCTTTTGTTCTACGGCTCCTTATATGTATATTTTTTCAGCAACAACTAAACATCAGAGCAAAGTGCATAGGAGTTACGAAAATTTGATAATTACTAACAATTTATACTTCTTTTTTAAAAAATATAAAAAATAATTGATCATAAGCTCAAAATACATAGCAATAAAAATTATGGATGATTGAATCATTTTAAATAATATTTAATAAATGAAAAAACAATAAGCTTTAATGTAAACTTTTTATTTGCCATTATTGAGTACTCCATGGAATAGTTACATGGAGTAGTTTTACAACTGACATTATTGAGTACTCAATGGAATAATCCGGTGTAATGATAAACTGGGTTATATGGTCTAGTCCTAGGACATCGTAATGTTAAACGGACCACCTTTTTACCATATATTTTGAGTAGTTTTGGAGTACTCCTACTCCTTTGTGGACTACTCTTTACATGCATGTATTGACTAGTCTCGTTATCTGCAGGGTACCTTCACGTGTTGTTTCGGTACAACTGAATATTGACGCGTTTACTTGTTAATTATATTTTGCTTTGTTTCTTTATTTTTAAAATATTAATTTTATTTGTGATATATATATTCATTCCTTTAACTCCTGTAAGGAGCATAGGGCCGAAATTTTATTTGTGATAATCGAAAGAATTTTGTAAAAAACTAAGTCTCCCGACCTAATCCGTGTGGAATGCATTTTTGGAATCAGATCAGAAAGAAAATATCGTTCACATTTTGTGGGTCAGGTAGTAGAAATACATTCAACAATTTAATTTTTTTTTATTTTGGCCTGTGTTGGACATGTTGTTCTGGTGGCGTCTGTTTAATTTGTTGTTTCTATTTTTATTCCTAACACCAACTCACCATGGCAAGTTGCACAAATGAGTAGCACTTTTCAATTTAAGTAAGTGAGTGTTTGTTAGGGCAAACTTTGATCGCATTGCGTCTATTTTATAGCAGACATGGTAGCCCTTTACATTCAACTCTCCAACCTTTGATAAATAATCAGTCAACACCCGTACGTCAAAGAAACGCCACAAGGACCGATAATATTGACACTGATTGTACAAGATCCAATTAAGCCAGGAGAACAAAGTAAATGACCAGAAATAACCCAGTTTGTTTGCTGAGTAAATTGGAATAATATCGGCTTTCTTGCAAAACTTTTTACAAATTTTTAAACTAATCATTCCTAAATCAAAGGTTTGTATCCCCAAAATCCATATTTATTTACAAGATCTTAAACTTAGATCTATAAATTTTAAGGTATTAAAATTCTGATAACCACACATAGATTTTATTTTTATCAATTTGTATGTGCCAAAAGAAGCAAAAATATATTTTTAGTTTTTCATTTTATTTGTATTAGGACAGAGGCCTGACCTGCTTGTCATCCACTACCATCTATTTAGCGTCTTGGCAATAACATATGATTGGGGCTGCCTATACGTCACCCACACAATTGTAATAAAATTTTAAAAACTGGAGGTGGAAGAAGTTTTTCCTTTTATTACCCCTTTTCACTAAGCCAAGAAGCGACTCAAAACTGCTTTTAGTTGAAGATGTAACAATTTAAAGTAGTGTTGGATTTTACATTCGCAACTTAATTATAAGAAGACTTTGCAGTTTTTCATCCCCTTAACATCATTTAAGGGTATTTCTGTAGGCGTCATGGATCATTTAAGGAAAAAAATTATGCAAAAAAACTGTAGTGTCCTCCATTTGCCAGTTCGAAATCATATTAGTGACTACTGAATCTTAATCTTCATAGACTGGATTTCGTGTTGCCAGTTTTGATTTTTTGGGTATGGTTCTCCTTGTATATTATTTAATCCCATGTTTCCCAAAATATAATACAATCGACTGGTGCAGAGACTAATTTGACAACACTTAAGCTGAATGCTTTGTAAGGCTTAGAATTTTCTGAATCTTTAATAAAATTTGTTTAATTATAAAGAGCTTTTATAACATCTTAATACATACACACAAAGTTTTTTCCAAAAAAAACTATCTAAGACAATCACCATATTAAACTTAGTGCGTTTAAACTAACACTTGCGCATTATACAGAACTTTTTTAATATAAAAGTTAAAAATGCATTTCAAAAGCTTTTCATTCAAACTGCATGAAAACGTGCTTTAAATCAAACACAACAAGTAAGAGCGCTTTATTCGTCTGTGCCAACTCTTATATACTCTTCACCAAGTGTTTGTATGTATTAACATGTCCGAAAGGTAGGTAAAGTGCTAGAAAACTTATTTTTTATGATATAAATTTTTGTCCATGTAGGGTTTTTAGTCCAATTTTTTTCAAATAACCTAAAAGGCATGTCCAAGACACATATATAACAAAAATGTCTGAGGTTTATCCAGAAGCTGCAAAATATGAAGTTTTGTGCAAAAAGAAAAAAGGGGCAGTCGTCTTTTTAGCTTATATTTCAGTCGGTTATTAAAGGATCTTGCCAGTTTTCAATATCGAATTTTTCGAAAGTATTTCCAAAAGTTTGACACTTTAAACAAGTCTAAGTGACCAATGGGAGCTACGAAAACTTGATTTCAACCAACACACGGACAGACGGACATCGCTAAATCGACGATTCAGAATATATATACTTTATGAGGTCGCAAAGAAATTACAAAAAGAATGACAAAGTTATATATACCCTAGTTACCTGTGGTGAAGGGTACAAAATTATAACTTGATTTTTATATTATAAAAAAATATAAGACTTGCTGAAAACAACAAACTACGCGAAATGTGTGTCAGTTAAAATAGAATACTTAAGCGATAAGAACATAAAACTAAAACAATTCGGATGTTTTCATTTTA
Source organism: Paykullia maculata (assembly GCA_003055125.1). Classification (NCBI taxonomy): domain Eukaryota; kingdom Metazoa; phylum Arthropoda; class Insecta; order Diptera; family Rhinophoridae; genus Paykullia; species Paykullia maculata. The sequence continues at coordinate 3,207 of NDXZ01001326.1, forward strand.
AATTTAATATTAGAATTTGTTATGAAACTCACTTTAAAAATATTTATTATCACAAACTTGTGCTACTTTATGGTGGAGTCAAAAATTATATTTCCAACAATAGATGAATTTTCAGGTGACTGTAAACTGCCAGATGGGTCTAAGGGAACTTGTCGTAACTTGCAATACTGTCCAGCTGCCATAACAGCAAAAAAGGTAAAGGTTTGTTATTTCGATGGCGATGAGGAGTATGTGTGCTGTAAAGAGAATATGTGGAATGATGTTCAGATGAGACCTTTCACAGAAAATTGCGGTGCCCGGGAGCCACAATTGGAAATTATAAGTGGCTATAAGACTGAATATAAGGAATTTGCTTATATGGTAAATAGAAGTGTTCATAGAACAATATTACAATTTCATAATTATCTATGACACAGGTGGCCTTAGGCTGGAAATCTTTAGCTTATCCCAATGAATATGAATATAAATGCGGTGGTGTTTTAATATCCAATAAATATGTTTTGACAGCTGCCCATTGTGCGTTGTTGAATGGGTTAGTATATTGCTTTATTTATTTATTCTTTTTTTAATACATTATTTATATCCTCTAGACTTTCACCCGTAGTGGCCGTGATTGGCGGTAATAATCTGACTGACACTCGCAATAAGCCGATACCAATTTTAAATGTTAAAATACACCCTGGCTATAAAACAAACGAAACATATCATGATATTGCTCTAATCAGTTTAAGTGAAGATGCGAACGAGACTCCAATTTGCATATGGGGTTTATATTCATTAGATGAGGTCAATGTTACTGCAATTGGCTATGGACACACACGATTTGGTAAGATCTATGTTTGGCTAAAATTATATTGTTATTTGGCCTAAAGAACCTTTAGTGAAGGGCATAGCCAGGAATATAGTGCAGCTTATAGTTTAGTTAAGTGACAGTGAAGAAAAATAATAGTGCAGTACCGGCAGAGCGAATATATTAATTCTAGAAAATCACGAAACGTTAAACCAATTTTTTAATGAACCGGATTTTAATATTTTAATGATTTTGTTTGTAATTTATTGTGTTTTGTTATAAAATTGAAATATTTTTTTGCGACTTCTATTATAGTCTTACGATTTTAAATATCTTAGCACTTTATGGTTTTTTTTTTCTATTTTGGCATTTTTTTAAATCTTCAAATCATTAGTCATCATATCATTATAGTAGGGTTTTACCTTTTTTTTGTTTCCCCTTAGTTCTACTTAAGTCCAATTTTACTTGAGTTGTGTTTTGTCATTTGTAGTATTTGTTTAAATGTAAAACTAATTTGTTATAGAATATTTGTATGGAAATATAAACGATAAAATGGAATACATAAAAACCATAGTACTAATTGCTGTGCAGGTCTTTAGTTCATTCTATTTACATATATCTTGTCTTTAATACAGGGTGTCCGCCGGCAAGGTATACTACTTTGTTTGTTTATAATTTTTGATTAAATGAAAGAGAATGGATCTTATATTGATAAATGTTTTATTTAATGTCGGCAATTATGCATGAGCACATTTTTCATTACATTCTCACACATTTCACGCGGTATTTTATTAATTTCATTACGAATATTTTGTTTGAATTGCTCTAGCGTTTCTGGTTTGTTTGCATAAACTTTGCTTTTCAGATATCCCAACAAAAAGAAGTCCGGGTCAAATCAGGCGACAGTGGAGGCCAATCAACATCACCATTTCTTGAAATAACTTGTTCTGGAAAGAGGTCTCGCAGTAATTCCATTGTAATCCTGGTTGTATACGATGTGGCATCGTCTTGTTGATACCACATGTTAATCAAGCGTTAAAAAGTTTTCAATCATATCACGATATCGCTCCCCATTGGCAGTTACCGTTACGCCGTTTTTAGTTTCAAAGAAGAAAGGTCCAATGATTCCTCCTGACCAAATTGCACACCAGACTGTCACTTTAAATGGATGCAAAGGTGACTGATGAATAATTTAAGAGTTTCCATTGCCCAGAACCGACTATTCTGTTTATTCACATATCCATTCAAATGAAAATGTGCCTCGTCACTCATTATGATTTTTTCATGAAAATCGGGGTTGTCATAGGTGAGCTGTAACATCCTATTGGCGGCGTAAATGGTCTTCTGAAAGAAGCTCTTGTGTCAACTAAATCTTAAATGGAAACAAATGCAAATTCTGCAGAGTTGTGGCCAAAGTTGTTCTTTGAAGACCAAGCTCCTGAGCACGGCGTCAAATTGAGGTTGATGAATTGTTTTGAACACTTTCTTGAGCAGCAGTAATGTTTTCAACCGATCTTTCAGTACGTTGTGGTCCATGCTTGGGCCTATCAGCTACAGTCCCTCTTTCTTCGAAATCATTCACTACACGATAAATAGTGCGTCTTGTTGGCACGTTGTTTCTCCCAAAAATTTCACGTAACTTTCTCATCGACACAGTAATCGATGATTGATTTTAATAAAAATATTTTAACGATTAAAACAGTTTGGTTTACCGAATATTTTTCCACAATAAATTTGCCACGTCTCTACTTCACGACTGCCAAATATGAACTATCAAGATTACTGTTTACCCAAAAGGTGGCAAAACAAATTAGTATACCTTGTCGGCGGACACCCTGTATTTTAAATATTAAGAGTCCTTATGTGAGTGCTAAAAGGGCCCTTTGATTTTTTACTTTTGCAAACTAGTTGAAAGAAATTGATTTAAAATATTTTATACTTATAATGTTTTGTTGGGCCTTTTAATAAGTAGTCAATTTAATTTGTATACCTTTAAATCTCCTTTGAAATTAAGATTTTCTTTTAACTGTTTCGTTTGCCTTTTTGAAAACATTAAAAGCTAAGCTTTTAAATAAGTACCAAAAATATATATAATATGAATACCAAAATTTTTATATCCCTTTATTCTTTAGCTGGAGCTAGTTCTGACAGTCTACTTAAAGCATATCTACTTATAGTGTCAAATAAAAACTGCTCTAAGTATTACTTCGGTGAGCCCTCTCTACCACATGGAGTAGTAGAGACACAAATCTGTGCCAAAGATCCGGAAAGTATAAGAGACACTTGTCAGGTACATTTACTTATAATAACAGCAAAATCACTAATAATAAACTTTTTTTCTTGTTACTTTTAGGGTGATTCTGGTGGACCCTTAATATTATTCTCAACCGATAAATATGGGGTTTCTAGACCATTTGTTGTTGGCATAACATCATTTGGTAAGGCATGCGCTTTGGAGCCACCCGGTGTCTACACACGGGTATCAGAATATGTAGACTGGATTGAAGGTATAGCGTTTGCCATATACAATAATAATAGTTAATGCAAATTTGTTTAATAAAATTGTTAAAAATCTCTGTAATTTTTTGTTTATTAAAAAATCGTTTATTTACTAAAAATTATCTCTCCACACAATACGCTCGATCCAATCCAAATATGAATACACTCTCGTAAATATACTCGGATAACCGCTACGACAGTAAAGGCCATAGGATGTAATGCCAATAAGTTGATAATGAAAATGGGCTTGGCTTCGACGTCCTCTTACATTTAGCTGTAAAGGTCCTCCTGAGTCTCCTTGACAGGTGTCGCGATTAAGCTTATAGTCCCGAGAACATATTTGGCTAGATATAATTCCTTTATCGGTTTCTGGAAATTTGGGCATCTCACGGTTACATTCGTCATTTGGTACAATTGTCATATTTAGCTTTGTTAAGCGATTAGTTCGTACTCTAGCAAAGTCGGTAGCACCATATCCCATCGCATGAGCGGTAATAACTGGAATTTCCGGTCTGGTCCATAAACGAATAGGGCGTACAAATTCAGTTAATCTGAAGAGAAATTTGTATAAACAAAATTTGTGGAATTTTTTTAAAATAAAACCTTTTTCACTTACTCAACTTCTTCCGTTAATTCCAGCATAGCAATGTCATGATAATATGAATTGGTTTCATATGCGGGATATACATAAATAGCCTTAACATTACGCAATTGTGGTTCTAAATAACTTTCCTCTACCATTAAATTTAAATCTCCTATGCGTACTTTTGTGGGCTGTAGTCTGAAATATATAAAACATTTAGTAGTTTTAGGACTTTTAAGAAAAATATTTGTTCATACCCTGTAAGATTAGTACAGTGGGCTGCTGTAATAACAAAATTTTCACTTATTAAACTGCCACCACATTTATAATCCATTCTGCCGTTTTTTGATCGAAATCCTATTGCTGTCTGAAAAAAGATAAATGGAAAAGTATAAATGTTTTAAAATAAATGTGATATAAAAGTAAATAAATTAAGACTTAAGATTAAGATATTTTAGCACAACCAAAACTATCGTTTAAGTACAAAAACTGTATACGTATATGTTGAATTATGGAAACCTGAAATTGGATTGAACATTGGTTTGAATTGGCTTTGATTGATTGCTAGATTGCTGTTTCTAAAACAAAATTAAATTAAGAAGACCTCAAAGTATGAACAAACATTTCAAGTTTAGCAAATAATTTAGATGTTAATAAAACAGAGAATTTGTTAAACAAACAAATTTTATGTAAATGGTTTTTTTAATAGGGACGTAACAATTTTCTAGCTTATATAACTCTATATATTAACATCAACTTTCCACTAACATTTTCCGTCTGTAATTAGAAATTATTCAATATTCAATACAATATGTACGTGATATTTTTGTAACAGTAAAAGGTTGCGCATGTCAAAAAACTAATAATTAGGTAGACGTACAGTTTTCAGTAAAAATAACTTGATTGAGTTAATATTATTGAATAAAATATTTAAAAACGAGTAATAAACAAATTTGTTATTTAGGCCCTTAATTAGTTAAAATAAAAAAAACTTAATATAAAAACCCTACTCTTATATACATAAAAAGTTTTAAGTTTATTGAACAAAATTTTCATACAAAATTTATTCAATAAACCTTTGATTAATTTAAAATTTCTTAATGAATATGGGGGATACAATTATAAACAATTTTTGTGTGTTTTTTTAAAATAACAATAAATAAAATAAAAACCAAATATTTAAATTTTGTTTCTAAAACGAAGTCTGCCTCCATACCTTGAACTTAAATTGCACAGAAAAAACTAAAAAATTGTTTTAATTACCAAAATGTTTCAACCAAGCAAAAAAAATTTCAAATTGTTTGTTTGAATCGTTTTTTTTTCAATTAACAAAATTTTAGAAAAAATTACTAAAAAAATAAATTTAAAAAAGATTTACTTTAAGCAAATTGTTTATTGAATTAGTCAAAATGTTAATTGAAAAAATATCAATCAATGTTGCCTCGAAACAACGTCTCATATGATTTGGTGGGTGGGTAGTGTGTTTAGTAAAGTGGTGTGTGTCGCCTTTTAAATTTTTTTTATTTCTTTCTCTCCCGTGATTCGAACCGGTGTACTTCGGTTTACAAATTTGGCGCTCTAACCCCTACACCATGCTACCGACAAAAATATGAAAAGCAATATCAGTTTTTAATATTTTAAAACTTTAATGGTAAAAACCAATATTTTTAATAGGAGCTCAACTCATTAAGACAGTTAATTGAACGAATTAATTACTTAATTAAATAAAAATTTTTTACTAATAAAAAACCTAATTGAAAAAAAATATAAAAAATAAAATTGTTAATTAAATAATTAATCGAACAAATTAAAACCGTAATTAAATTTAATTCTGAATTCTAAAAGCGCCTTCATTAGAAAAAAAGTGCCGATATTTTTTTCTGTCTTTTTAAAAAAAAAAACCTTTTTCATAATGTGTTTGTAGCAACTTTAATTGGCTGTGAATTGGTGAATGCTACGTTTTTTCGTCAAAAAATTAATTATTAAGACTGAACCAAAATTTACATATTAATCCACCTTAGTGAAACATTTGCTCTAATAATAATTTACCATAAATAAATTTTACATTTTTATGATGTTGTAAGGACTAGCTAATAGTGAGTAAAAAGTCATAAACTATATAAAAAATTAATCCAAACACATTAATTTTTTGCATATAACTATTTGAGATTAAATTCCCTTAACTTTCTTCTTAAAAAATATTTTTTCGTTAATTTATTTAGATATCAATTGACATCCAACAAATAGATTGGCTTTTAAACTGTTTCACATTTATGTAAAATCTGCAAACAAAAAAAGGGTGGATTCACATGTTATTGTATTATGTCTTTTTGTAATAACTTTTTAAAATTTTTTTAGCTGCAAAAACTTTGCAAGAAATAAAAAATAAAATGCGTCATGCTATTTAGGGGTTTTTGCTTAAGAAACATTAACAATATAATTAAATCAATTTGCAACTTTGAAAATTATAACAATAATATGTTATAGCGTACCTTAAGAGACCAGCAATTATTAATTTTACTTTTCACTTAAGCTAGTATTAAACGTCATTTTATATCAAAAAACAAAAATAGCTTCAGACAATCTGTTTTTCCTTTAGCATTTCTTATCTCTAAAATTAAATTCATTCATTCAATACTATTTCTTAGATGTTATTATTAATATAACAATTTTAAGAATTAAACAAGTTCAAGGATTTTTGCTTGCCTTTAATCATAGATTAATAAACTAAGAAATAAGTAAAAATACTATGGAACATACCATGTGTGGGTATTGCCCAGGTTCGGCCAAAACGCGACCATTGAACTCTTCATCATTAGCATCGCTAGCTGTATCGTTGTCTTGCGGAAATACACGTTGTATTATTTGCGCATATTCTTTTTTGTTTTATGGGTTTTACGAGATAAAGCATAACGTTATTGTATGTAATTTACTTAATATATTTAATAAAACATTTTAAAAAATAAAACAATACTTACTTGTTTCACACAGTCTTAAATTTAATGGAGCTGAATACACTGCCAAATTTGCTTGTGCTCTATTATTATCTCTAGAATTTTCAATGGGGCTTAGTCTGTTCGAGGAAGATGAGGATGACGATGACGATGACGTTGTTCTTTTTGTATCAGAATTTCCTGTAGGATTTCTTCTTCGTGAAGGAGAAGAGGAAGATAACGATGATGTTGTTCTTCTTTCGCCTGATTCTTCACTAGAATTTTCCGTGGGATTTCTTTTTCTCGAAGAAGAAGAAGATTCTTCACTAGAGTTTCTATTGCGAGCTCTTTTTTTCACGGTTGAAGAAGAACTATTGTCCGTTATTGCACCTCTTATAGTATTTATAATGGAATAAAATTGTTTTCTGGCTTCAGCTTGTCGATTTAGAAACTCATCAACAGTTTCACGGTGATCTGAATCTTCTTCATTTCTAGTTAAAGCCTTATTTAAGCGTTTAAGACTTACATCAAATTGATTTGTTTTACCGGGAAAATGTACTTTTTCTTCATTACGAACATTATTTGTTTCTATGTTTTCATTAAAGGCGTGTTGGGTTTTTGTTAAACTTAGAGTTGATATAAGTAGAAAAAACATCAAACCAAATATATTCATTTTGTTAATTTATTTTAATAAACTTTTAGTTTTTAAAAAATTAACTTTCTACGTTAAACAACCGCAGAATGTGGTAATAGTTTTTGCCTCTTTCAACTCTTAATCACAACTGTTTTGTTTTGCTTACAGATTCTTTAATCATACCACAATGTTGATGTTCATATACATATATGTATGTATGTGTTAGTGATTTTTTATTTTTATATATTAACGGTTTGTTTTTATTTCATGTAAATCAAAGCTTATCAAAGTCGCAAGCATTATGTGTTTTATAAGCAATTTGCTTTCTCTTAAGATAGACAAAAATTGCGCTGGGAAAGTATAGTAAAAGTATTAAAAATTATTGATAATAAATTATAAACAAAATTACATGATAATTCTTCAAATAAAATTACTGACTATTTTTGTTTAGTTATATACTGTTTAAACTTTAAATGTTCATAACTTTATAACTATTTAGAACTTTTAAGAGGTTTATTGTCTAAATTATATTGTGGGCGTAAACTGTATCCCGAAAATCTATATAAGTATTTATTTATATACCAAGAGTTGATAAAGTTCGTATGAAAATCATTGTTTTTTGTTAAGAAGTTTTTAGAGAAATACATAAATTAATTATAAAGCCTCTTTAAAAAAGACGAATGGAATTTTAGCCATAGGAATTTTTAATTTGTTTTTAAATATTGATAGTTTAAAGTTAATAATCGGCAGTGCCCAATTTTGTATACCCTTCACTATAACTACGGTGACCATATCTTTTTAATCAAAATGCAAACCAAGAAAAAATAAACTATTGTTTTAATTTTTTCTTGTGTAAAAAAACAAATGCAGAATCATTTAAATACACTAATTTCTTACAAAAACTTAAAAAAGAAACAAACAGTAAAATTATTAACATAGCAAATTTACACATATTTGCATATTACATATAAAAAAAAACACAACTGTCTTTTATATTTTCAGATGAATAAATTTTCATTTCCTTTCCAATATTTCAAAATTCGATACAATTTAAATTATTGTTTAATTTAGTTATTAAAATGGCCGTAATGGTCTCCATTTTTTTAGTAGTTCAAATGTTATTTAAAACCAAAAATACCTTTTCGATTGAAATATCTGATCACTTCTTTAAAATGTATAAAAATTGCTACCTAACGCTTTTCTGCAGACTTATTATTCTGATTCCATTTTCAAGTTTTTCTACAGACGTGTAATTTTTACCGAGAGCAAGATCATTAAATTATTCAATATCAACATAATTAAACAAGGTTCAAAATTTTCCCATGTGGGATCTTCATGCATAAGAACCCATTTTAGTACTTCAACTTATTGACAGACGGCATCTCAAGGTAGATTTAAAAAGTTAATAGCATCGCTACAACAAATATAACATACTAAAAACCAAAGTTAATTCGTTGTTTAAAAAAATACTTTAAAAGTGTCAGAATTATTGCTTTGAACTGTTTTGGTAAATGAAATAAAACAACAACTTTCTTTCTTCTTTTAATTTTTCACACAAAAATTAATATGTTGCAGCTTTTGGAAAAACTACAGATATGTTTGTTTTGTAATATTTCTGTGTTTAAGAAAAAATTGACTAATTGGTCCAAAATCCGCAGTGATATGGGAGAAAAAACTATATGACTTAAACTGCCTTTCGGACATCCTTGTAAATACATACGTAAAAATGTATTACTTTAAGATATTATGTTAATGCGTTAAACAAAATATTATTTTGATTTATAAAAATACTTGAAATAAAATACAGAACGGATGGTCACCGTATGTTTAAGCCTAGATTTCATAAAGTTCGTATGAGCATCATTGTTTTTTGTTAAGAAGTTTTTTGAGAAATACATAAATTGATTATAAAGCCTTTTCAAAATAGACGAATGGAATTTTAGCTATAGGAATTTGTAATTTATTTTTAAATATTGATAGTTTAAAGTTAATAATCGGCAGTGTCAAATTTTGTATACCCTCCACTATAACTACGGTAACCATATTTTTTTTAATCAAAATGCAGAACAGGAAAAAATAAACTATTGCAAAAAAAGACGACTGACTAAAATTTTGTGAAAATGAGCGATTTCACTTAATTGTGAATAAATTTGAAAATAGTCAATCGATTTTTTTGACTGGTATCTCATTTTGTTGCTATTATATGTGGCTTTACGATAAAATAAGAAATCTGTACAGGTATTGCAATTTTCGATTTTTATTATTTTTTTAAAACAAAAAAATTGCTTTTTTCACGTAAAAAATAAATTTTTTGCATACATTTTTTATTATAACTCCGAAAATATTGAGCCGATTGAAACACAATATAAAAATGGATTAAAGACTATGTAAATTTTAATTTTTCAAAGTTTATTTTAAAAATATCGGACTAACCTTTTTTGAGTTATCAATTACTATGTGAAGAAACGTCTAAAAAAATCTTGAATTTTTCTTAAAAATTTTATAAAAAAAACTCCATAGAATTTAAAATTTGGACCATATTTGTGCCACTGTAACCACAATACATCAAAATTGCATAGTGGCTTGAAAAGCCTTTAAAATTTTTTCAATTTTGTTGCCTTGTGTAATTAAACAGAGTCAAAATTATTGCTTTCAACTGTTTTGGTAAATAAAATAAAAGAACAACTTTCCTTTTTCTTTTAATTTTTTACACAAAAATTAATATGTTGCAGCCTTTGGATAAGCTACAGACATGTTTGTAATATTTGTGTGTTTAAGAAAAAATTGACTAATTGGTTCGAAATCCGCAGAGATATGGGAGAAAAAACTATATGACTTAAACTGCCTTTCGGACATCCTTGTAAATACATACGTAAAACTGTATTACATTAAAATATTATGTTAACATGTTTAATAAAATATTATTTTGATTTATAAAAATATAGAACAAATAATGTACCCGAAATAAGATACAGAACATTTATGCGTTTTAACATAAGAATGATTTACACGGAACAGAGCTCCTTAATACAGTACTGTTCGGATGGTCACCGTTACTATAACAGTCCAAGAATTTTTATATATAAGTTTATATAAAAAAAATTTAAATTACACCTTGTTTGGGCTTAAAAGTAAATCTGTTACGACGAATTATAGCCGAAACCTTTATAATGAATATTTACCAATAAGTGCAAAAAACATATGTTTGACAATAGGTAAACAAGTCCAAATCCAATATACATATGTATGTATGTACATACATATGAATGCATTTAGTTTCATTTTCTTAAACTCATGCTGAGCAGACAGATTTTTCCATGCATTATAATAGTGGGATAGTGATGCAGGGTATATAAATAAATTTATGTATGTATGTAGGTCTGTCATTTCATGACCCAAAAAATTTGATATTTTATTTTGACTTCGTGAGCAGCTATGTCCGTCTGTCTGTTCTAAAAATGCCCAGACTATTTGGCTGCCTTAAATAAATTCCATCTATACAGCCAATAACTTTCCCAGCAATTTTGGTATTTGAAATAAAATTTAAAAAAGTAACTCTTAAGCAACTGATTGCAACTTATTTTTTAGGCTTTAATATAATTTTTTATTTTATAAAAATTATTTTTTTACATATAACTAGAAACATATAAAATAATATTTATGAAAAACTTTGATAAAAAAATTTATTTTTTAAATTATTGTTTAAAATAAAGAGAGAAGTAAGTGTAGGGTATAAAAAACCATTAATTTAAAACTTTCGGTAAGAAAACGGGAAAAAACATATAATTTAATGAGAATATATTTGACGACAGGTTTTATCGCTATTTTTTTTAATCACTTTATTACGTCAAATACAAAAGTCTTTTGTAGTTTTTTATGCAAAATTAATTTTATAATTTTTTTTTAGTATTTAAAAAATGATATGTTTAGGTATATTTAGAAGTTTAATATTTATTGACCATTTGCTAAAAACAGGTAATTAGAAACAAAATTTTAAAAAAAGAAAATTGTTTTGAAACCGACAATGATATAAAAGTTTTTAAAAGAAAACAGTTTGTTTAACATGTAGTGAATATGGAATTTATTAAAAAAATATATTTTTTAAATAATTTTAGTATCTGAAAATAAACAAACATTTGTTATAAAAAAATGGTAAACAGTTTTTAATCTTTTAGAAATTTAAAAAAAAAATCCAAAGTTTTCAGTGTTTTTTTTAACGCTTAACTCTTAGGAGTTAACATATATAAAAATCTTTCCATTTTTCAAAAACTTATCATTTTTAAATTTATTTTATTTTTTTACTCGTTTTATAACATTTTATAATTATTTACAAACACCGAATTAAAAAAAAATTATTTCTTTACAATTAAAAGGAGTTTTAGTAAATAAAATATTTTTCTGCAAATTTTTTATAAAATGTCTTTTCATATTTAAAAATTAACTTGGGTAATACGAGTGACGAACATAAAGAAAGGCTTCAATAAGATTTTACAAAAATCAAAAATTATTAATAAGAATTTTAAGATGAGCGCACAACGAGCTTTTACTCTTAGTCTGAGATACTTGAAATAGATTCTAAACAATTGAAACTACTTAGTCCGACAGCTCATTTTACACACATGCACATTTATAGTCTATATTTTTTGTTTAATATGATGACTATAGATTACAGGAATCTCGAAAACTAAAACCAATCTTTAAAAGCGTTGTACGGATTTAATACAGCACTCCAAATTACATATATATGTATGTACATATATGCAAACAAAAAAAAAATTTTTAGAATAAAATTCTTAAATTTAAACTTAATCGTACTTGAAAATTTTAACACGATTTATACTTAACTATTCTTAAAGCAAGTAGAAAACGGTACTATATTATAGAATTATCCTTTAAAATTTTAGAACAAGAAAAAAATTCCTAAACTTTTTGAACTGTCAATTGATGTAAAGGGTGTTTTTTATAGAGGTATACAATTTTAAGTTGGTAACACTTTTTTAACTGGCGGTTATTTTGTCAGCTGTCAAGTGATTTATGTTTAGTTTGGTTTGGCATTTCAACATGAATAGACTGACGCCTCAACAACGCTTCCAAACTGTGCAAGTTTATTTGAAAACAAGATTGCTGTTGATTCCGTTTTGGAGTGATGATAACCGTCAAGTATATGTTGAGACACTGTTATATCCAGAATAACTGACTGTTTGGTGTGCTTTATGGGCTGGTGGAATCATTGGTCCGTATTTCTTTAAAAACGATGCTGGTCAGAACGTTACAGTCAGTTGTGACAGCTAAAGATCCATAATTACTGACTTTTTCGTCCATCAATTGAACAACCATGATGTGCAGGAGTTGCGGTTTCAACAAGACGGCGCAACATGTCACAGAGCTCGTGCCACAATTGATTTATTGAAGGAAACGTTTAGTAACCGCATAGTTTCACGTTTCGCACCCCTGAATAGGGCTCAAAGATCGTGCGATTTAATGCCGCTAGACTATTTTCTGTGGGGATATATGAAGTCGCTAGTCTACGCCGATAAACCCGAAACGATTGACCACTTGGAGGACAACATTCGCCGCATTATTGCCGATATACGGCCACAAATGTTGAAAAAATTCATCAAAATTGGACCTCCAGATTATACTAAGTCCGAGCTAGCCGTGACGGTCATATGCCAGAAGTCATATTTAACTTATAATGCCAGAAGATTATCTTTCGAATAAAGTAAATTTCATGTCAATTTGAAAAGTTCATCCAATTTTAATTCCATTGCAAAGTTCTATTCCTTAATAAAAAAACACCCATTATATTTGTGATGGTAGAATATTTCCAGTTTTAAAAACAATGACGTATTTTGCCTTTCTTCAATTTAATTTTTATTAGTTATTGATAACAATAAAGCGTTAATTAAAAAATAAAGCGTTAAATTAAAAAATAAAAAAATATTTGCAGTTGTAAAGCGTTACAACAACTGTCAAATTTCAAAAGGGTTGCCGAAAAAATTTGCTAGAAATTTTATATGTATGTATGTATGTATGTATATAAATATTAATAAATAAAAATATGTAGCTTTATATTTTTAATTTGCAGTTTTCGAATTTAAATCAAACTACTAACAAAGCTTACCATAGTTTCAATTTTGCTGACGTATTTTAAATAAATTATATTTAAACAAACATTTGTTTAAAAGGCGGCATGTTTTTTTTAACAAGAAACTAGTTTAATGCAATATTTTATTTTCAAATATTAATGAATATTAATTTATCTATTAAATAAAAAAACAGTTTTAAATATTAATTTCCAAATTGTTAAGGTCAACAATTGTGGCCTTTTCAATATGATGAACTTGTGATGGGCCTCTTAAATTCTCGTATTGAGCTAAGATTAAAGCAATACCAGTTTAAATATTGTAATATTTTTACATTTTCTAATTTATCTTACCAATAATTTGCCTTTGAATTTCCTCAAACTCTTTGTCATCTTTGTATTTCAAAAACTGAACATCGGGACTATTTTTAATTGGAGCAGCACAAGTCAATCGCAGACAGCAACTGAATAAAGCAATGCACAAAATCTTTGAAAGCAAAAAGCAATTTTAGAATTTTTTTAACTCAAACTTTAAAGCTTTTTTTTAAAACTTACCTTAAAAATTTTCATCTTAGTTAGGTTTCGTTGACTGCAACTTTGAATTCTGCATAAAATCTACTAAATTTGTTTCATAACTTTGTGCATCATTTTATACAATTTTGTTCACCTCTATTTAAACTAAAAAAAACTTGTTTACGTTATGAATTTTTGTCAAAATTATGATAAATAGATATAATGAATAAATAAATGTATGTAAATTAATTTTCGAATTGTTTTTATTTACAATTTAAATACCTATTTAAAATGCTACTTCATTGGCTTCATATTATCTTTTTTTTTATTGTTTTCAATTCTTTATTATTTATTTTAATTAGTTGCGAATGGGAAACGTAGGTTGCTTCAAAAGTTGTTGATATTTTAGTCAATAGAAAAAATAACAAATATATAAAAGAAAAGAAAAAATGCCACATTTGGCACCGGCGTAGATACATATGTTTCTAGGTCATTTGGATTGTTTATGTATTTAGTGTAAGTGTTTAAGTTAAAAATTCTAAGGGAGCTAAAATGTTTCTGGGGTAAACTTAGCCACCACCCCAGACCGGTCTAACCACGTCGGTGTCGATTGGTAATGCTTAAAGCACTGATCATTTAAAAACAAGCTCTCCATATTTTATTGTCAAAACAGTGCCTGAGAGTATTTATGAACGACTCGGTTTGTAAACAGAAATAACAAATTTTAAGAAGCTGTATCTCCATGCCGACAAAGTTCTTTACTAACCAATGACTGAAGCCTTATGAACATTAAGTGGATGCTGATTTTTCAAGAAAAATCATTTTAAGATATAAAGAACATTTTAATCCTAAAAACTTTTGGCTTTAAAAGCCCAAATCTGTCAGTCAAAAAACAAAGCGGTGAATATCACAGGTGCCTCATATCGAAACATAATAACAAAGTTATACATATGTACGTATGTATATTAGGTTTCAACAAGCATAATAAGCAAGTATCAACAGAATTCAGACAAATTTACGCAAAATATTAATGGATGATTTTTGTTGATGTGTATGCAACAGCGAACGCACTGAGGCCAGTTGGCCGACGTGTTGCTCCATCCATAACCTAACCCTGTGTGCTTTATGATTCATTTAAAAAATATTATAAACAAAAATTATACTTTCATTTAAATCTTATCTTACGTTATATTTAAGGGCTTTATGAGTTCCTACCTACTATTCAAAACATCCACTTTTAGAATATTAATGAGAAAAAGTTGGTTTTTTTTAGGTTCATAAATTTTGATGTCCTAGGTTCTAGCATTAGGATATAATTGCAATTTGTTCAATGACAAACGGATATAAGGTTATGACCTGTTATTTCCAAAAGGCTGATTTTGCCTGTTTTTATTTGCAAATATTTTGTGATGGAAAATAATTATTTTAACTTATTTTTATTCTCCAAGGTCCTTCGCATCTTGTAAATATTTTAGCCGGACACAATATCACACAACGAGCTATGGTTGCAACAGCAATACACAGTGGAAAAACCTCCAAACGACCTTAAACAACAACCTGAGAACGGCCACGGGCTGTCAGTCCAAGGCTCCGGAGAACCACCTACACCATGAAGCCGAGATACAGTCAGTACGTAGACACTGAGACCTTCTGACGAGGCAACATCTTATATGATGTGGGGAACCGATACACCGGAACTACATCTCGTCTCGGGGTTCACTATCGGAGCGTGCAGTGCCGATAAGGTTTGACCTGCGTAGAGAACGGGTTGAAATTTCCCATTTACTCGAGGAAAACTCTCCGAGCGTAACAACTGTAGCAATGTGTCAGCTGCACAAGGACACGGTGCGGGATGATATCGAAGAGTATAACGACAGCATAGTACTAGGTGGTAGGCCCCCAACGATGAGCACAGCCGAAAGGCAGCTACCGAGAGAAACTAGGACCATACTCTC
>NDXZ01001326.1:19242-35853 GCA_003055125.1 Paykullia maculata
ATTATCCTTCTTGATCCATCCTGTGGAAGCAGCGTGCTATATTTTCTTTTGCTTCTACTTTTCTTTTTCTCTCCCTTCTTTCTATGTACACGTTCCTGTAGGAACTACAACAACAACAGCACAGAATCCGCAAGCGAAAACAATTAGTTATTAGAAATCGGGATGCCTTTTTCTTACTTTGAGAAATAGAGGACGCTGCTTGAAAAGCCCTTGACTTTAATCCCAAGGGAAGAGGGAAATCGACTCGAAACTTAGAAGATTGAAGCGAAATCAAGGGAATAGCATAAGTGACATGGAAATCATTTCTTAAGGCTGTATGCTTCGTACAATCCTCGTATCATCGTATAATCCTTTCATATAAATATATATGTATATGAATACTTTCGTAAATTGTAATGACGACGTGTTTGTAAACAATGGACAGGCTTATGGTCTTAAAATGATCGTCTTATATGAACATTTTTATAATATTAAGGATTTAAATATATAGAAAGGAATAATTATCAATGTATTAAAAACGGAATGACAAAATGAACACGCTAATAACATGAGTTTTTTGTGGTGGTACAATTAAACAAATTAGCTCTTGGTTATCCTATATAAATTTAAAAAAAGAGGTAATGGCAACTCTTATGCTGTACGAATACTCATCCTAAAATTATGCTTCAATATAACGAGAAAGCAAAAGGTAAATTCATGTTATAACGTTTTTTATTACTAATATAAGACTATTAACTAACTAAACAACAACAACATACATATTAAAAAGAAATTCGTTAACAAAGAAACCCGCTTTTTGTTTCTTAAATACGCTTGTTGGGTGGCAAGTAAGCGCCAGCATGTTTAGTAGAAAGATGACCACTATTGCTGTTTACGGGTGCTTTAGAAACAAAGTCCAAAACTGGAGCAACACCAGCATTGTGGTTGCTGGATTTACCGCCCAAGTTATCGTACTGGCTTTGAATAATACGTTTAGCATTTTCAGCATCAGAGGGAGTGCGGTATTTGACAAAGTGAACTTCCGGCTTGTTGGCATTGTTCCTTATTAGATTGTTGAATTTGTTGGTCAAATCACCAATATCGGCTTGTTTGTTAAGAACATAGATGGCAGTACGTTGTTCAGCTGCAGATTTGGCCAAATGGAGAGCGGCATTTTCGACAGCAGATTTTTCGGGGCCCTTTATGAATATGACGCGTAGACCGCGTTTGAAGGAGTTAATCAATTGTGGGTTGGCATCGTTGTCATTAAAATCACTTTCAGGGGCAGAGAAGGAAAAGAACTCCTTTTCATATTCAGCAGGACCAGTATCAGGAGCACTGTAATCATTGTCGCCAACCGCATAGGGCAGAAAGCTTGAATCGCCACCATAACTGCCAGCTGGAACACCACCATAATCGCCAGTACTTATAGGGCCGAAATGCTTTGCGTAATCATAGCCTAAGCTGGCAGCATAAGCAGTAGCTAAACAGCAAAGAACCTTAAAGCATTTAAAACATGTGAGTTTTAATGGAAAGATACATTAAATAACAATTATATTCTTTTTTTTATTTGCAATTAAAAAAAAAAAATACATTCAAAAATGTTTTAAGGATATATGTACATACATACATAAGTACTTACAATAATGGCACGCATTTTATAATTTTTGATTATTTTATAATGTTGTATATTTAACAAGCTATTGTCTACTGCCTTCCAGCAGCATCATGGGTTATTATTTATATGGCGAATAAAAAATAACTATTAATGGTCTAAAAATATATTTGTGCTAAAAACAAATTTATCCTTGATCGTTGCAAATCAAAGAAGTATTAGTTATCAAAGAGCAACATTAAACAGAAGATGCAAATTTGCATAAATATAATAATAATTTTTTTTTTATTAAAATGTGTATGTAATTTGTTTGTGTTGCTTCTTCTTTTTTGCTTCTTAATGGTGTTTTGGCCAAGTTGTTTGTATTTGAGTTAAAAACAATTTGTTTGCTTCAAACTAAATGACCAACATCTTTTTAAATTAATTTGTTGTCTTTTTTATTGTTGTTTATTTGTTTTATTTGGCTTATATTAAAACTTAAATATTTCTTTTTCTAAATTTTGAATGTTCGCAAAAGTATTGATTTATCTACTACTTCATTTAGTTCGCATTGAAGTAATTTGTTTCTATGTAAATTAGCATGGCGTTAGTTATTCAAGTTAAAAATTTAAATCTTCAAAATAAGTTGTCTAAGTTTTAATAGGATTATTTAAATTCTCTTTGCTTACCAGCCTAATAATGCTGTCGAAAAATCTGGTTTCAAATATAGTTAAACGAAATGTCTTAAATATGTGGGCTTCAAGAGTTTGTTGAAAGTCGTTACTTTAATTTGAGCGCCAGAACGTTACTTGCAAAATTTAAAATGATTTGCTTTAATATTATTTTTATTTATGACCACATTGCAGGAAAATGCTTTAAGTCTCAGATAGATTTTATTTTGTAGTATATTTGATATTGCGTTATTGGAGTTTTACGTTTTTAAAGTATAAGCCTGGGCAGGCCTTTCTTCATTTTGTTTTAATGTTTTAATTTAATTTTAATATGTTGAACCAATTTAATCCTCTTAATTCGTGTTATGTTCCTTAAATAAAGTGTTTTGTATTGAAAACTTTATAAAAAGGAAGTACAGTAAAACCTCCCTAATTCGGACACTCGCTAATTCGGACTCTCCAGTCATCCGGACATTAACAATTTCCGGACAGTTTAGAAATTTTTCCTCTATAGTCCGGACAAGTGTTCTTTTTTCTCAGTAACATTTTTTTCGTTATTTTACCGCTAGACAAAAAAGTATTTGTATATAATATTTAAATTTACTTGAGTTTGCATGGAGTTAAAACGTAAATATAGCACCTGTAAATAAACGGAAACATAAAACATTAACGTTGGATACAATTGATAGTGGAAAATCAATCAGACAAGTGGCTGAACAATACAGTGTTTCAAAGTCGACAACACTGTTTTAAAAAACTATTTTATGGACTGAACCAACTAAATTAATTAAATTCAAATGAATTCTTATGTGAACATATTTTTATTATCGGTAATAAAAATAATATATAATTAATCCGGACAGTAGCTAAAACAGTATCTGTCCGGATTAGAAAGGTTATACTGTTTTAAATAGTTATGGGCGTGATAAACGCTATCATCACATTTTTTTTTGATATTCTTATTAGCTGATTCAGATAAAAACTATAACAATTAATAGTAATTTTTAACTTAAATAAACAATATCCAAACAAATTAATCTTTATTTTGAAGGATTCCAAAACATATGAAAAAAAATGTAAATGTTTGTAAATGAAGTGTGAAAATTCATGTTTGCAAATTTGTATAGTCGAGCGAACAACAAATTTTTACACAAGTTTTGTAATTGAAGGACATTTAATTTTTAACATAAACCCAGGGCTTTACACTACTAGAATTAAACATTGCGTATTACCTTGATAGTAAATTGATTTGCAATCTTACGTTGTAATGTGGTAAATTTAGAGAACATTTCATTGAAATAAAGAAGTAGTTTAAAAGTCAGGAATAATAGAAAAAATCATTCTACCTTTCTTCATTTTTCAAAGAACCTTTTTTTCAAAGTGGCAGGTTTGAATAGTTTAAAAAGGGAAAGTGACATATTTTTCTAGTTCAAACAACCTTAATTTAGCAAACCTTTAATGGTTAAGGCTCGTACAATCCTAAGATTAGCATATAGTAAACTTTTAGCTTAAAGTATACATGTGATAACAAAAATTCGTTATCTGTCCGATAAAATCCCAACTTTTACTATCGGTAGGTTGTGAAAACCGCCCCTCAAACAAGATAAAATGGTTCTGGATGAATTGTGTTTAACTACAATGGAGTTCGGTAAATAATTATTAAGTACATATTAAAATGGGGATTGTTGTTTAGAAAAAAGCAAAAGAGCCGGCCTTAATCTATGTTATGTAACTTTATTTTTATACCCTTCACATATGTAGCAAGGGTATATACATATAGGTTTGTCACTCCATTTGTAATTTCTACAATATTCATTTGCTCATTGGCTTAGAATCCGCAAAAATATAGGCGGAAAACTTAAACGGACAAAAATTTTTACCAAAAAAGATCAAAGTTTCTTAGACTTTGATTACCTTTCGGACATGGAAATACACTTCCTTTTATACACCTGCATGTGGTGAAGGGTACATAAGATTTGGCAGAGCCGAATGTAGCGCTCTTACTTACGCTCTATATATTTGTTTATCATAAAACATTTTGTATTTTTTAATTAATTTTGAGTAACTGTTAAAATTTATGTTTTGTTTCATAATTTTTTTCTACTCAACCAATTTAAACAATTACACAGGCCAACAAACTTTTAACCCAGCGACTAGAGTATATTTTTCTAATGGTTCAAGGGTTCTCCATCACAGCAAGTTTTCAAGATATCATAAAAAAAATTTGAAAAAACCCCGTTTCTTAAATTTGTCGGCCTGTGTTATTACCGGTAGCTCAATTGAATGTAATTTAGTTAAATAGTTTAGAAGTATTTAAATTAATTTAAGAAAACAATTCCAAATTCTTTATAAGTTTCTTAGAATTTTGTTTTATAACCTTATTTTAACTCACTGATTAAAAACAAATATATCTTGATGTTACACACAAATGTGATGGTTACTAATATCACTTCTTAATTTCTATTTTTTCATAGTGATATAATTTCAGGGTCGCAAACTTAAAAATATATGCATTTTTTATAACTTACTTTAGTTTTTAATTAATTCAAAAAAATTTAAGCAAATAAACTAACAGTCAAACTAACAATAAAAATAAACAACTAATAACAATTAGTTCACTAACGTCTGCCAGGGGGCAAATACGCTGATTGTGGAGGAATGTATGTGTTGCTGGGTGCAGCTACATTTCCGTTTATAGATTGAGCAGCGGAAAATGAAGTGGACTTTGAAGCAAAGTCCAAAACATGAGCAGCTCCACTATTGGAGCTGGAACTGGAGCCAGGCAAAGAATCGTACTGAGATTGAATAGCGCGTTGAGCATTTTCTGCATCAGCTTGGGTGCGGTATTTGACAAAGTGAACTTCGGGCTTATTGTTATCATTTTTGCTTAAAGCATTCAACCTGTTTGCCAAATCACCGATGTCAGCTTGTTTGTTGAGTACATAGATGGCAGTACGTTCATTTGCGGCAGATTTTGCCAATTGGAGGGCAGCGTTTTCGAGAGCAATATTTTCGGGTCCCTTGATAAAAATAACACGTAAGCTTCTTTTCAATGCAGTCGCGATTTTTTGAGAAGCGTCGCCATCATCAAATTCACCTTCAGGAGCGCTAAAAGTAAAGTATTCCTTATTAAATTCATTGCTGCTACTTTGGTCGGAGTAGTCATTCTGACTAGCCGCACCGGAATAGTCGCCAGCTATATTATTGCTCTGGGGAGAGTAATCATATTGAGCAGCAACTACTGCAACTAAACATAAAACCTAAACGAATAAAAACCATCTATTAATATTCAATAATCCTCTTATGTTTTTTTTTTTTATCAAAATTGAATTAATTTGTTTTCGTTGTGCGTCTGTTTGTTTTTTTTTCAAATTTGGTTAAAACTTACCACAAAAGTACGCATTTTATTGTGTGTTTTAGCAGATTAGTCCGTGTTGATTGAGTGTTAAATTAATTGTGATTCTTCAGCGCAGCATGCTGGCATCTTTATACGAATGCCTAAACATTCATATGGGCGACATTGTAATCAAATAAAATTTGTTCGATTGTTAAATTTTCACACTGTAGATGGATATCATTTACTTTTTTTTTGTTTTTTTTTTAAATTTTATTAATAGATATGTACAAACATACATATGTATATATTTGTTACTAATTTTTATGCCTATTGTTGGCGTAAAACTAATTTACAGAAGCACTTTAATTGTTTTGTTGTTGTTTTGCCCTAAACAAGATTTAGTAAGTTTTTAAGGGAATTTCTAAAGTTTGACATTTGTTAAAATAAAATCAAGGTTTTTAACAAAAAACTAAATAAATTTAAATTGGAATAGATATATTAAGGAATTCTTAGATAAACAATTAAATGTTTCAGTACCTGTGCAGCAGAGGAATTTCCTTTGTTCTTGTTGCAAACTTCTAAGCAATTGTACTGAACTGCTTTTGCACAGCCTTAATTAATTTACATAACAATTTGGAGTAGTAAGTTTAACCTAATTTATTGTGCATTAAATAAATCGGTGGGTTTTTTTCTTACTTTAATTTCTTAAAGCTTTAGTACTTAACTTTAAGTTTTAAGTTTATAAAATTAAAATATTTTTCTACTAACTTAAAATAAATTAATAAAATATATAGTTTTTTTTTAATTTAAACAAATAATATAGGTCTAGTAAACTTTAGATATATTTTAAAACAGTGTTAAATTAAATTAAAAATTTTTAACACTTCCAAGCTCTCACATAAATACTAAATGCATTTTCTTTTTTGACAAAACATTTGCATATTTGCATATTTACATTTTATTTTTTTATATTGGTATATCTTATCAAATAAAATGCGAAAATATAAATTAACAGCATATTCTTTTCTGCACATTTCACCCATAAAATAACTAATGTTGCCTAAACTTGCTTTTATAAATTGAAAATAATCAATATTTTTCAATCCAGCATTTACAAATGCAGGTAACAGTTCAAAAATATCAATACTCTAACTTTTTTTACATACACAATCAAAGTTTTCGAAATTGTAACTCAACTAGCCTGCAAACTTTACACTTTCATAAAACCAAATGTTTAAGAGATATAAAGTGGTGCCCAGTTAAAAGTTAATAAAAGTTACTACTGAATTGTGGTAATAAAGTTATTATTATAGTTTTATTAGAAAAAAAAATTAGTTTTATCTTTCAATAAACATAAAGAAATTAATCTCATTTAAAAGTTATAATTATAACTAATATCAACTGTTTCCCTAGAAATGTATCCATGTAGGGTTCTTGGTAGCTCTGGATGCTAAAGTCAGCATAATATTTTGCACTAAGTTTTCGCTTCGACAGTTTTACTTAACTGTGTCAACAGTCTAGCAATCTGTAATAAAATTTAGCTATTTCTTAACAAGTTTTTAGCTACAATCCTAATACTGGCAGCCGTTCCTTTGCATTGCTTTGTTATGAGTTAAAATTATATCAATACAGTAGTTGCACTACTTACCTTTTGGCATTTTAACCCATAACTTTAACACGGCGATGTCATTGGAGGCAAGTACTTACCATATGCGTTTACAAATAGGGACTTAAATAAGTCATTACCACCCTCGCTTACTAATGGGGATTTTATGAAGTCATTGCTTTTTTAACACCATTTGTGTAACTTTTTGCTGTGGTAGCTGTGCAGCTTTTAATTGCATTTAACTTTCCACAAATATTTTCCATAAATTGAAAAATTTTATGTCCATATCATGCATGATATTTTGACATCTCTATAAAATTAAAATATTTATCTTTAAATTGCAAAACATGTTAAAAGTGACAATTTCCCCTTACTTAAGCATTTAAATAACAACCCTAATTATACCTTTTATATCATAGAACAAACATACATACGTGTTAATCTGTACGTATTTAAATGTACCTTTTAAAGCTGTTAATGTTAGTTCTTAACCTACCTCAATATTCTGCAACTATTGTAGTCAAAAATGAAAACTTGTTTAAAGCTTTATAGTGTTTTTTTTTGAGTTTTCTTCATTAATTATAAAATATTTATATTAATTCATGTTTTTTTTTATAAACTACCAATTTATGTCAAATTTATGCATATTTTTATTGTGTCAATTTTTTAATTTGTTTTATTTTTTGTTAAGTTGTACAAATTTCAAACATATTTTTTTTTTTTTTTTAATATGGCTAGTGGGTGAATTAAACAAAAATATTAACAAAATAGTTCAGTGGCGTTTTGAAAATCTGGGAAGGGTTTTTTTTAGTACCGATTGTTGAATGTGGTGTATTCCATTGTCGAACTATACGTTAGATCATTTGTGCACCTGGATTTTGTAAAAAAGCTGAATGTGGAAAACTTTGGTTTTTACTAGACGGTTTTATATTCAGCATGTAATAAATACATAGGATTTTACGAATTGGTTTTCGCAGAATATATGAACAAAATTGTGGTAAAAACGATGTCATTTTTTTCAATTTTTGCAACCTTTTTAAATTTTCCAGATTTTTGAAAAGATAAATTGGTTTCGAAGTATGTCATCTGCAGGGTAAACATTTTTTTAAGGTAAATAAAATAAGGAAAATAATAGCAGAAACAATTTTTTGTAATTGTTATTAATAATTTCAAAATTGGATCAGCAATGTATAAAGTCTACACAAGTTTTAAAAGATTTCAACAGCCTGTGTGCTATGTTTTGATTAAATGTTTACTTTGTTTTTGGTAATATTAAAAAGTAAATCATATAACGGTAGAATTAACAAAAAAAAAATTAAGGTAATAAAAGTTAGTAAATATAGAAATCGTTATTGTTATTCTGTATTTGTACATGCAAGTACTGCCCTACAGGTTGTGTCAACATAATTTCACAGAAAATTTCAAAGAATTGACTATTTGCACATTAAAGAAAGAGTTTATTTTTTTTTGTTACCTTTATAATCTAGAAATACCAAGAGCTTGAATTCATTATTCGGGTAACAGTTATATAATACCATAAAATACCTTCTTAATGTCATTCTGATATTACCACAATAAAGTATATTTTAAAAAGGTTTTAAACTGGGCTGCTTTGTTTATCTTTTTGACAATTTAGTTTAAGAAAGTTTTAAAAATTTACTGCTTACAAAAATTGCATGACAGTTGAGCTGCAATTTCTAAAACTTTGGTTTTCTTTTGGTAAAAAAACTGTATTGATATTGTGTTTTTCGAACTTATACCTGTGAATGTGTAAGCGCAGGGTAAGTAACATTGTAAATGCGCGTTCTGCTTGGTTGTGGTGCAGTATTGTAGCGTCAAATGCTGTTATGTAGGCGTTAAATGTAAAGATTTTTTACTATAACGCACTTGTTCTAGTATTATAATTTTGCTTTGGTGGCACTTAAGTGTTATTTGGTTTACCACCAAACCAAATTTAAGACGCAAATGAAACCAATTGTTAGGAGAAACAAGTATTTTATTAGCCAGGTTTAAAGACGAACGTGCTAACTATTTAATTTTAGTTTTTGTCGAATGCACACGGATGGATATGTTCATGGTTATATTAACACAATTTGTTTAACATGTCTTTTGCTGCATCAATGATTGATTTAATCATTCATGGATCGGTGATCTTAAAAAACTACTGCATTTATCAACATCATCGAAGATAACCCTTAAAATGGTACTATGTAATCAAATTAACATAGAAAATCTGCGAAATATTTTATTTTGAATATAAAATAATTAAACAGATCATAAAATGTATACTCGTATATACAAAAGTATATAGATATAGATAGAAAACAAAATGCATGACCTTGGATTTTTTATATAGATGCTAATTTTAAAGCATCAAAACCTTAACTTTTAATACTAAATGCACCTAATTTTTTTAGTGCTTCTATTAAATATCTATGGATGCCTACTGTTTTGGGAATCATATCAATTAATCTTTATTTTAAGATAGTAGGTCTTTAGAAAAGCTACATAATACTTTTTTATGGTTTTGAAACATTTTAATCAAATTTTCATTTCAAATGTATTTTTCTTTATTAATAAAAAACTGTTAGAAATATTATCTGATATTTTTCAAAAAATGTATTTAATATTGTTTGATTTAAGCTACTCTGTTATTTTTTTATATAGTTTTTAAACGATTAATGTACTTTGCCATTTCTACCCTATACGAACCGGGCCTACAAAGAACTTCTTTTTATATGTGAATCTACCAGTAGATCAATTAGTCATATGTAGAATTAGCTATAAAATTTATAATTAAATGAAATGCTTAAGAAACAAAATATCAAACATCATGGGATCATGCCTAGCATCACTTCAGTAATTCAATGCCAAACATATATCGATTAAATTTAACATGCCTACTAATGTGCTTGGAAGATATTCAAAGCCGGATGTACAAACTTGTAGGTCTTTTAATTTACAAAATATTGATATTCTAATCCTAACAGCGATGTGTTAGAAGGACTGGTTCAAAATATAATGGCTTTGCTAAACATTCAGCATATTTTTTTTTCGTTATGCAATAGAGAACTAATGTTACATAATTTTAAATTTAGTCTTTCAATAAAACAAAATAGCAAGTGGAACAACTAAGCTTTTTAATTTTTTATACTATTCTCTCTGTTCTTCTCTATTTGCAGTTAACACAAAGGGGCACTAACCAAGAAATTTCTTAATTAATGAAGCTACTAATTAAATAAACAGCAAAATAATTTTCAAAGTTCATAACAATTTTCACGGTAATAGCTAGAATTTCGGCCTTTCTTTAAAAAATTTCAAAAATGATATGGGTATAAGTCGCCCCCATTTTATCCTCCTCCAACGATAAGTTCAATCAACTATTTAATATTCAAAACATTCATATTGATTGCCATTGATGGAATTCCCAGTAAGAAAGCTGCATGTTGTTTTTGTAAATACCTCTTGTCACACTTTAAACAAAATATCATTTATTTGCGACAGTATTGTAAGTGTATGTGTAAAATAAATGTACGTAAATACATCTACAAATGTTAGACAGTGTTTTCTTCTGTTTATACCATTCACCACAGGTGACAAGGGTATATATCGGTTTGTCATTTCTTTTGTAATTTCTACAATATTCGTTTGCAATGCTATAAATATTCCGAATCCTTATAGAGAGGGAAGTCGATTAAGCCATGTCTGTCTGTCCATATGTTGATTGAAATCAGGTTTTTGCAGCTCCCATAGATCACCCAGAATTGTATGTGGCATTAAACTTTTGGAAATATTCCCGAAAAAGTCGGTATTCAAAACCGGCAATATCCATCAAAAACTAGCTTAGATATAAGCAAAATAAGTCGACTACCTTTTTTTTACACAAAAAACAATACTATTTTGCAGCTTTTGGATAAGACATGTTTGAAAAAAATGGCAAATACGCGAAAAATTTATACAGACTATAATTTTTATTATAAAAAAACAAGTTTTCTTAAGCTTGCGTTACCCCTTTCAGGAATGTAAACATGTACATGCATATGTAAATACACGTCTTCTTACATACCTACTAGGGTTGGGTACAAAATATCGATATAAATATATATCCATATTTTTTAATATCAATCGCTCTATATCGTCGATATTTTACTTTGCAATATATCGATATATCAATTTTTTTTCTTTTGTTATTATTTATGTTATTAACTTGTAAAAAAAATCTTCTCGTCACAATCTTTTTCGAATAGAATGTTATAATATTTGTATTGACAGTTACGGCGCGTTTAATTTCGTCATATTTAAGGTATTTGCAGGTCTTAAGCAAAGAGATCCTATTCACACCCGTATCTCCCAAGTGTGAAAATCAAAAATGTGTATATACAGTTTCATAGTTGGGGTGTATTTAACGTTATCTGTTCTATTACGCATAACTTGTGGATAATGTTTCGGTAACATTGTTTTGTTTTTAACGTATTTTTAACAAAGTATTTACCATGTGAAATTGTATGTGTCCATCGTTTCACGCCTGTACTTTCTAAAGTCGCTCTTAAATATTTAGTTTGTCAGGCTTCATCGGTGTTTTCGATAGTAGAAGCCGTTTGACAGGTGAATGCATCAAACAGAGGGAGCTTCCTTTTTCAGTTTCTGATAGTTACTGGTTCAATTACATTTTTACAGCGTCTTTCTTTGTAGTTTAACGACAAATTAAAAATAGTTTTTCGTTAATTAAATTCGTTTTTCCAACTTTTTTTTTTGAATTTACGAAAAATATCAAAATATCATTGTAACGATATTTTTAAATCGATATATGTATATTGACCGGCAGCGATATTTAAGAAAATATCGATATTTTTTTTGCATTTACCTAATCGACAAAGCCGAATATAGCGCTCTTACTTGTTTTTTTAAATTATTTCTTTCTTTTTGTGATTTGCTGAAGGGATTTTCATCCGATTTCGTTTTTTGTAATAAAATGCGAACTGGCGCCGTATTGGCTAATGAATTATGTAAATGCAAATTTTGAATGATTTCATTAAACATTTTTAAATATAAATAACTCTTTGAGTCCAGGTAAAAACCCTTTTTGAATTTTATTTAATTTAGTCTGCATTCTCCGGAAAATCCCTTTAACTTAAGTTAATTTTAATAATACAAATTTATATATACAGACATATATTATGCACATAGGTATGTATATAGGTACATTGGGAAGCAGAAGTGAGTACATGTACATACATATGTCTTTGATGCACTTCTTAGTAGTTACAAATACTATTAAAATTAGATTAAACTAATGAAACCCATATGTACTCAATTTTGCTCCTTTAAAAAAAAAATATATATAATACCTAATGTTAAATTTAATATTTGTTCCAGAGGTCATTATTTTTTAAAATATATTTTACGCGTTTGGGCATACTTTCTACAAAACATTGTATTATTTTATATTATTATGCCACTCCCCAAAGGTTCACACGTTCCCAAAGCTCCTTTAGATCGGATGAAGCGGTTCGATATTGTCCTTACCTTCGTTTTACGATTTGGTTCAGCGCTGGTCACATTATTTTAAAATTCTGCTCATCTTACCACCTATTCCTTTACGATTTTTGAGGTATGCTAAGGCTCACCATCCTGTTGAAATATGACTTCATTCTCAGGGAAGGCGCTTATTTCCATAAAATGGGATACAAATTTGTACTTATTTCTGGTGCTTTTTTAAAACAAATTTTTTGTTCAAAATTTAGGTCTGTTCCAGGTGCATAACAAAACAGTCCGGACTATTGAGAGTAAAAAGAAAATTACTCTCTGAATGTGACAAAGTTGTCCGAAATTGCTGGAATGCAAAAAAACACAATTGAACATTTTGAAAAACTAATGCTGCTTACTTTCTCAAGTAAATTTTATTTTAGTGATTTTAGACGCTTAGAATGAATTATATTTCAAAAGCAAAACATTTGCATCATTGGCAAAAGCTGAAAAAATGAATGAAAATAAACTAAAAAAAGTGAAAGCAAGTAATTATTGCAGGTTCTCCTGGAACTTCCTTTTTGCTTTTCTATTTATTTTAAATAAAAACTTTCTGCCTTTATTTAAAAATGTGTTGATTTTTAAATGAAAACAAAAAAAAGCTGATAATTTAATTTTAATCCGAACTTACCCAAAGAAAAAGTTCGTACAACTTTGTACAGGAAATGAAAAATTTTACTCTCTCAATTTCAGCCAAAATTGTTATCTGGAACGCTTTTGGACTAATTTATGGGAGTTCGGATTGTTTTGTTATGCACCTGGAACATACCTTTTATATAGGTACCTAATTCTTATTTAAGGTGGGAAAATAATGATACTAAAATGGGGTTTTAAAAGGTACCCAAAAAACCGGAAAAATGTTTTAAATAATAAATTGATGGGCGAAATTGAAAAAAATTGAAACAGGGTTTTATTAAAAAGACAAAAAAAAAATTTTTACTACGTAGAGGGAAAGATTCGGGTAACTAGGTCTTGGAGTAAAAATAAGATAATTTTAAATTAAATTATGTCTGTTAAAAAAGGTTTTATATAAAATGTATATTAAAAAAATTTTAAACCTTAAACTGAAGCTTGAGCCTAAATCTGTAAATGAAACTTTTTACGCTTATGTAAAACTATTGGTCACTATTTTTTTTAACGATTGAGGTAGCGAAGCACACCGGGCAAGCTAGTATTATATAAATGTTTTATTTTTCTAAAAACATCTCAGTCTATTATTAATTAATTTTAATTAAAACATGATTTTTTAATATAAAAGCACATCGAATTAGAGTCAATTTTTTTTATAATAAATTAGTTAATCTGTTGAGATGCTAAGTCGAAATAAAAAAGAAATATTTGTTTATAGGTCAAGGTCTGTGGGAAACTATTACTTAAAAAAAAAAAAATACATGCGTTTATCGTAAATGGATGTGTTTTTGTAAAATTCAACTTTAATAGAAAAGAAAGATAAAAACCCCACAATATGTAGCTTAAACTAATAAATACATTATGCGGTAGTAGGATTTGTTATTTATAGATAGAAAGAAAGCTTGTTCTTTTAAGTAAAAATAAACTAATAAGCTAAAATAAACCTGAGATATGTGATTAAAAGATAGGCAGGATAAAGGTTAAAAGAGTTTTCTTATATAATATGTTTGTATGTATGTACATACATATGTATATTCACAATAAGTATGTACATGTAAAAGTATAATGTTCAACACTTAATTAGTTAATTTTTACTTATGAAAACTTTTGATATGTTAAAATGTTGTCACTCTTAGGCGTCGTTACGATTATACATTTTTCCACATACCAATTCATAAATAATTTTCAAATTTGTCAAACGTTTCAAAAACAAAAATTTTTTTTTTATATAAAATCGCTTTTATAAACCTTTTAGACATTTAAAAAAAATTGTAATTGATGTGGAAGAGAAATATATATAAAAAAAAAACTTTATTTATAAGTTTTATTATAAATATTAAATTAATTGTAGCTACCCACCATAATCTCTTCACACACTTTAAATAGTTTTTAGTTAGAGCTATAGAAAATTAAATATTTTAAATGATATGCAAATAATATCGAATTAGATGGGCCTTATAACATCGGTAGTGAGTTAGTCACTGTTATTTCATATTATTTGTTCGTACATTTATATGTTTATACATGTACACATTTATATGTATATTTTTATATACACGACATACATACATATGTACATATGTATTAAACTATAATTGATCGTCAAATGAAAGGTGTTCGAGCTGGGATTGGGTTGGTATCTGAAGTAATTTATTAAAATTCTAGTTCGTTCGACTTAAAATAAATGAATGGTTTTTTTGCAATGAAATTTTTGAAATAATATTTTGTTTATTACTTTGTGATTTTTATAAATTTTTACACCCTACACCAATATATGCTTACAGGGAATTTTCCGATCGCGTTGATTTTGTACGATTAGGATTAACTTTCTGAGTTTCGTAGGGAAAGCCCGTTTAACAAATAACGTTTCTATAGAAAACTAATCAAATTTATTAAAAGAAAAAATTGTATGGAAAATTACAAGCTTAGATCGAAGTTCTCTTATTTAGATACAAATTTTACACCTGAATTCTCTATGATTGATATTATATTTTTGAGAAGAGTGAGTACCTTAAAGCATTCAATACTATTATTTCATTTTAAGCCATTATGATAAATTTGTTTAGCCAATATTTTGATTAATATAGTTTTGCATGTCTTTACTGTAAAAATTGACAAATTAAAGTACAGACAAAAAAAAACTCAAATTTAAAAAAACACGTTTTATACAGGGTGTTCGCCGGCAAGGTATACTACTTTGTTTTGCCACAATTTTGCACAAGGGTTTGCATTTGTTTCCATTAAAGATTCAGTTGACACAAGAGCTTCTTCCAGAAGACCATTTACGCCGCCGTGCATATGTCAATAGGATGTTACAGCTCGCCCATGACAACCCCGATTTTCATGAAAAAATCATAATGAGTGACGAGGCACATTTTCATTTGAATGGATATGTGAATAAACAGAATAGTCGGTTCTGGGCAACGGAAAACCTTCAAATTATTCATCAGTCATCTTTGCATCCATTAAAAGTGACAGTTTGGTGTGCAATTTGGTCAGGAGAGATTATTGGACCTTACTTCTTTGAAACTGAAAACGGCGTAACGTTAACTGTCAATGGGGAGCGATATCGTGATATGATTGAAAATTTTTTAACGCCACAACTTCATGCTTTGGGCTTGATTAACATGTGGTATCTACAAGACAGTGCCACATCGCATACAGCCAGGATTAGAATGAAATGACTGCGAGACCTCTTTCCACAACAAGTTATTTCAAGAAATAGTGATGTTGATTGGCCTCCACAGTCGCCTGATTTGACTGCTCCGGACTTCTTTTTGTGGGAATATCTGAAAAGCAAGGTTTATGCCAACAAACTAGAAAGGGTGGAGCAACTCAAACAAAATATTCGTGATAAAATTAATGAAATACCGCGTGAAATGTGTAAGAAGGTAATGAAAAATGTGCTCAAAAGGGCTCGCATTTGCGAGGCTAACAGAGGCGGACATTTATCTGATAATGTATTTCGTACATAATTGCCGGCATTAAATAAAACATTTATCAATATAAGATCCATTCTCTTTCATTTAATCAAAAATTATAAACAAACAAAGTGGTATACCTTGCCGGCGGACACCCTGTTAAAAAAAATGCTATGTTACAAATAATCGACGAATGTAAAAAAAAATCGCTAAAATAGCAAACAAAATTTTATCACAAAAAAGTTATCCAATGAAGTTTTACAGATTTCTTGATAAAAAAAATATTTAAATATTATCGTACTTTCCTATCTAATTTTCATATTCCCATTAAAATCATACATTTTATT
>NDXZ01001331.1:0-20178 GCA_003055125.1 Paykullia maculata
GGATCGCCATAGAAGCATTTTGTCCTAATTGCATAACCTATTGCCCAAAAAACGATGCAGCTTTGTAAGGCAGCGTGTGTTGTGCAGCGCTTCCAGTTCTAATGGAAGATTACATGATTTTTGTATGAGATTCCTCGCGTAGAGGCTCTGCATTATAGCTTTTTAATGATCTTTAATTGTGCCTTCTCGTTTGTATGGTCAACATCGATTCTTATCATAAAAAACCGACAACTGAGGCCATAATCTTATTTGCATTTAAAAATTTAAGAAAAAAATACATCGATTTAAAAACTAAAAATGCGTCTCCAGAAAAATTATATATTTTGAGTTATGACGTTATTGCAGCAAATGAGCGATATATTTCTCCTTTCTTAATCATGGTTTCAACCATAAAGTTTATTGATAATATAATAGACTCCTTAAATGTCGCGTTGTAAAGTCATTAAATGTCCTGTTTAAGTAATTTCTATTAGTAAAATTGCCTGATTTTACCACTTTAAAATCCTTTTTTTTTTCAGGCGAAAGTATGAGTAACTGCTGCTTTAAAATCTCCCAGAATCGAACTCAAACTGCAATATGGAAAACCTTTAAGTTCCAGAATTAGATCGGATAAATAATTTTAACCACCTTGTACATTTAAAATAAAAGTTATAGACATTTATGGTCTCTCACCCGCATAGATATTCTATTATTCCAAAATTGTATTTTCTTGCGATAATTTATATAATTAAAATAAACTTGGTGGCTCTTAATATATAACAGCAAAAACTGTAAAATATTTAGTTAATATTTTTCAATGAAAAACAAAAAATTACCTTTAAAGAAAGTTATTTCACCGCATATGATTTACACATATAAAAATGTTTATATATATATGTATGTATATGTATTTCTTTATGGATGTGCATATGTAAGTAAATTGTAAATTATTTGGAACAATTTTCTATAGATGCAAAAGGTAAATTAAATGGTATTTAAACTACTGTTTTAACAATTGTAAAAAATATTTGTTTTTAAAATATTTTAAGCCAACTTGAGTACAAAAAAATTATATGTCAGCAACAGAAACTCAGAACCAGAAGCAACAACGTAATGTTGCTGTAGAATTTCGTACAAATTTTTTGTAGTGGTTGCACACAAACAATAAACAGAACAACAAGTAATATTCATTGTCACGTGGCAGTAATTACCGGTGTTATTGCTGCTGCTGTCTTACAACTACCTCGTACATGAACAAAAAAAAACCCTTTTCATCTACTTTCCAGGAATACAACAACGACTATAAACCAAAGGCAAAATCATAAATGTGTTTTAATAACATACTCACTCGCAACACTTTTCAATATGCATATGTTTTTAACACTAGGGTTGGGTAAAAATTATAGATATGTCAATATATCGATATTGTTTTTAATATTAAACGATATATTTTATCGATATTTTACTTTGCAATATATCGATATATCAATATTTTTCTTGCAAATTTATTTCGATATTTTTAAACTCTGATTTTGTATTTTATGTTATTAATTTGTAGGAAAAATCTTCTCGTCACAGTCTTTTCCGAATAGAATGTTATATGCTTGTATTTACAGTTACGATGCGTTTAATTTGATCCCATAAAAGGTATTTGCAAGTCTTTAGCAAAGAGATTTTATTTACACCCGTTACTCCCAAGTGTGAAAATTAAAAATTTTTACATACAGTTCAATTCAGCGTTATATGTTCTATTGTGCATATCTTATGGATAATGTTTCGATAACATTGTTTTGTTTTTAACATATTTAAAAAAAAAAACATTAACCATGTGAAGTTGTGCGTCTAGCATTTCACACCTGTTCTTTCTGAAGTCGCCCTTATATATTTAGTTTGTCAGGCTTCCTCGGTGTCTTCGATAGTAGAAGCCGTTTGACAGGTGAACACATCAAACAGAGGGAGCTCCTTATGTGAGTATCTGATAATTTCTGTCTAAATTACATTTCTACAGCGCCTTACTTGGTAGTTAAATCATAAATATAGTTTTTTGTATTAATTGTTTCTACGTTAACCGTTAAACATCAATAAAAAATTACTTTTTGTTATATAAAGTTCGTATTTTATTTTATGAATGTATTTTATGAATTTAAAAAAAATATATCGATATATTGATATATCGATATTTTCAAGTGGATATATATCGACCGGCAATGATAATGACAAGAAAATCGATAGAAAAACTTTCGAAAAAATGTTTGCTATTGCCCATTCCTAATTTACACATGCATGCAAAATATTGCCTGTTGGAGTGTTCAAATACGTGAAAAATGGCTGATGATGCGAGAGATTGTTTTTTAAAATCGGTTGTTTATTTTGGTAAACGTCTCATCATCGCCAGTAGTAGAAGTAAGCTATGAGCAGAATTAAAATAAAATTAATTTTACACCTTTTTTAGTTTTAATATTAAATAATTATTTCGATATATCAAAGATTGCTTTATTTTAAACTAACCCAAAATCAAAAGAGTTAATATAAAAGTACTTACAATGTGAACTTTATAAAATGCTATTATAAAAAATATCAATGTTTTTGTGTAACATTCTGCAGTTTTAGTATCAATTTATTAAATTTTAACAGCAAATTTTTCTAATAAATACACACACATAAAGAATTTTTTTTAAATAACACAGAAACAAAACTTGAAATAAATAAACTCTACTCTCTATGTAAACACGTCAGAATTCAAACGAGTTCATTTAAACTACCTTTCTCTTTAAAATTTTACTTAAATATTTTACTACGCGGTTTCAAATATAGAAAATGCCAATAAGTTTTGTTCAAAAGAATAAAAGTTTAAATCGAAATACATAAATGTGTTGATGTATACTCAACGTTATTTGAATAGAAATAGAAATAGAAACTCACGAAAACAATTAAAAAGAAAGTTATGTTTGGTCAAACTAATAATATCCAGCACCTCAAATATTCTTATACAAGGTGGGTCGAAAGAAGTCATCCGGGCCAAAAGAAGTCATCCGACAGACGAATTGTTACGCAAAAAAAAAATAGACACGATTATTCCGCGTTCTTGGGGAGTGTATCGCTCCATGGCTTGTTCACTTGTATTCTACATCTGTCTAGTTCACAAATGTCAAAACATTTGACATTGGCCGCCATTTGCTGTCGGATGACTTCGTTTGGTCCATCTTGTATAACTTATGTTATTTTTTTAGCTCTTTCGACATGAGAAACTAATTATGTTGAAGTGAAAATTTGGAGGAAACATTTTTAACAGATTTTTATCCGTGTAGGTGATTTCTGGGAGAAAGGGCCATTATTATGACTTGTATATAAAGTGTGTGATAACTAAAGGTAACTTTAGCAAAGTATACAATAAAGTTTCATTTCATTATCACAACTTCAATTTAAAAAAAAATTTATAATATTTTAATTATGGCAATATTGGTTTCTGTTTACCACAGCCTACAACCATACAAAGAGGCAGGTTTGAATAGTTCAAAAAGAAAAGGTGGCACCTTTATCTAGTACAGACAACCTTAATTTAACAAACCTTACGTTAAAAGTTAAAGGTAAAAAGAATTTTCCTTTAGTTTTTTGTTCGCTTTTAGATTAAAGTGTAGTTTCAATATTGAAAAACTAGTTATCTGTCCGATAACATCCTTACTTTAGCTATTGGTATATTGTAATAATGGCCCTAAGAGGGACAAATTTTAACTTTATCTCGCTTTGAATATGTTTAAAATTTTTATAAGCGTTTAGATAATTTTTTGCAATTACCTGCTTAAGTCTGTTATTTGCAGTATTTGGTAGGAGAATTTTTTTAACAAAATATATTTGTAATAAATTTTGACTTAATATCAAGAGTTTTTTTTTGTTTGAGAGTTAAAACCACTATTATTGCCACAAAATTCGGTACGCAAGTTTAAGTTATTATTAAATTTGTATCTGTTTTATTCTTCCTAAGTGCTCGTATTCCTTCAGTGAGTTATAAATGTTAAAGCTTGATTCCGCCCTTTATAAGGGGTCTACAAGTGAAATCGCTTACTCGACTTAAAAGTCAATCAGTCAATATATTTTTTATATTATAATGAACCAAGTTTACTAGATCAATACAATAAGCAAATGTGACCTTTTTATGTAAAATGTTGAAACTAGAACTTGCACCAAGGAACCAGTCACGAGACTACTATTGTGTCAGTTTTCCTCCCCCTGGAGAAAAATAAACAACACATGACAACAAATATAAAAGGCTTTATATTTGGCAAAAGATATCCCTTAGAGGTAGGTAGTTTTAAGCAGGATTGGAATGAAAAACTAGAAACCGTTTAAAAAAATATTAATTAGAAAAAAAGATAGATTAGTAAGATATTTCTATATCAATTATGTATATAATATAGGGAATATATAAAGGGTAACCTGAAAAATCTATATAATTTTGGTCAAGGGTTGTCAATTGCCATGTTAAGGCGCATCAATGTAAAATGTTAGAACTTAAATTGATACCTACCACTAAGGAAACAGCCCCGAGGCAAATTTTGTATCTATTTCCTTCCTTTTAGGATAAGTTAAACGTTCATTTTAATATTAAAAGTGCCAAACGATTTTATATGATTGAGGCTGAGTTTTTTCAAATGGTATAAATTTCTTCAGACTCTGTCTAAAATTAAACATTTAGCTTTTGTTTCCTTATTCAAGCAGCTTGCAATGTTAATATTGTAACCTTAAACACATGTACCTATATGTATGTATGTACAACAGAATGTTGCATGATTGTTATTATATTATT
This sequence comes from Paykullia maculata, assembly GCA_003055125.1. Classification (NCBI taxonomy): domain Eukaryota; kingdom Metazoa; phylum Arthropoda; class Insecta; order Diptera; family Rhinophoridae; genus Paykullia; species Paykullia maculata. Next base: position 4,784 of record NDXZ01001331.1, read on the forward strand.
GTTGCTACTAATATTCTTTGTTCGTTTTACTATTTTCTATTCTAACAAAGCAAAGTAAAGTGCGTATGTTTTACATACAAACTTTCGCTATACTCCGATTGTTTGAGTTTGTTTTTTGTTAAGTCCTGCATTTGTGTCGTTATAATGATTGCGTTTGTGTTTTCCAACATTAGAACGGAAGCCACGTTGAAGGCGGACTTCCGTTTGACAACGGGTGGTTTGGTTTCATTTCATTACTCAGTCGATCGAATGAAAACAATATTCTTGTACTTTCACATGCATATTTATATGCATGTTAATGTCTGTGTAAGCATAGACAACCAACCATACTTTTTATCACATTCTCAACACTCATCATCAGGTTTTTAAGCTATAGAAATTTATTTAGTTCGTTACTACACGCGGTATTTTTTTTTTCTTTAATTTTCTATTAAACATTTCATTTTTCGTATTGAGGTGCAAATATTGAGTAACTTAAAATGGCTGTATGTGTATGTCAGTGTGTGTGTTAGTGTCCTTCATTGGCAAGGTGAAAACTTTTAGTGATTTTATTTGAATTTGGTCGTCTATTGTGTCTGGTGTTGTTGTTTTAGAATAACTGCTGGGCCACAATCAAATTGCGGTTACAAGTGCTTGGTATCTCTCAATGGAAAATTTGTTTAATGTCTGCTCGTAGATGCGAACATACGTAGGTACATATATACATACGTACGAATGTAGGCTGCCATTTACTACTGCTGTTTCAATTGTATCCTTTGTGATTGCAACCTACGAATAACTAATATCGATGTCGTCGTCGTCGTTGTTGTTGTTGCCGTTATGGCATTGCTGTTAAGTGACAAAATTGTTATTTTCACTTGCGGCGACAAATGTACTTTAAATTACCATCTTCATAAATTACAGTTTAATAGAAAAATATACTCCCAACTATCGAATTTTTGTGATTTGGGAGCCACATACATGCACTGTAGTCAATAAAGAGATGATGGGTGAAGTTAATGGCTTTTTGATGACAAAACATTTAAGTGTCGTGTTGGCAGATTCGAAATGTCAGTAAATTTCGAATTTAATGAAATGATAATTTTATTTCATTTTCAATAATGATTACAAACAAAAAATTATTATTAAATTAAAACCATGAGAACTTTTTTTTTATTTTAGTAAATTCACTATTAATGTGTCATTTGGTATTGATCTTAGAAATCTTTGGAATTAAGTTGAACAGCGAATTTTAGGTTTTTTTTTTGGATAAACAACATCTTTACTTAAGATATTTAAATGCAAAAACTTACGACTCGCATCATAGCATACGGTTGAGTCAGACTGCTCTTTATTCTTTTGACGATTTTATTTCAAGTCCAGCATATTATGCTGGTGTGGACTTAGACCAATTTGCATATCTGACAAAATTTGTCTTCTATTGAAAGTCGCTTTGTGCATAACTAAGCCATAACTACAGTTTAAAAGCAAAGGAGAAAGTTAATTCCTAGACTTACGATAGGGTTAATGCTAATTCTAATGCACTGCTTTTATTAGAGAATTTATTATATACAAAACCATTTGACAACTCTTATTTAATCGACAAGTACACCATGACACTCCTAAGCCTTCCATATGATTCTGTGGTTATATAATAAACTTAATTTACTATTCTATTGTTGGTCGTGTACATGTTCCATGACCTCTATTTTGCAAGGCTTATATTATGCAACTGCAAATATAGGCCAGTGCCTCGAAATTTGAAAAATTCATAATTACATAGTTTCTATGCCTCAACAACCAATTTATATATTGTTTAAACTTTATTCCTTTTTAAAAACTGTTACCTCTTTAAACGAATAATCTTTTCTTAAGAATAATTAGAAACTAAAGTCAAGAAAAAATTTAATCAACTCATAAATATAGAAATAAAGAAAATGAAGAGCTGTCATTACATATTCAACAGAAATTGTTTTAGCAATAAGTGAACAGACCAAAGAGACTGACTACGAATATTGAATGCAGTTCAGACTCTTAAAATGAAATTACCAAAAATGACGTCAACTATTTTTTTTTTGCAAATCAAGGATATTGAATGCCAAAAACAGGCACATATGGTTTAACTAAAGTACTTACTTCAATAAACATTCAATCACTCACTATACGACGACATGAATACATACAAGAACGTTTATACATATTTACATACATACGTACTTTCAGACCAACATCTTATGAAGCTTTGACCATTAGAACTACTAGAACGAGACTATTGAAATACTGTTGTTGTTATTTTCTGCTATTTTTTTTATTTTTTATTTATGAACAGAGTGACAAACAATGTTTGATGCTGATATTTTTTGTGCAAGGGATGACTAAAAGATGCCATTCTTTATGCAAAATTATATATTAAAATTTAGTGGCGAGTCTTGTTAAAATATACATTTATTTTCGTAAAACTTATATAATAATTTTACATACATATGTATAAGTAAGAGAAATTTTATCTAAAATCCTTAGGGAAAAAAAATTTAAATTACTCTGAAAAAAATTAATATAAATTAAAGAAATTGCGTAAGATTTTAATTTTTATATTTGTATAAATTATTTTTATGCAATTAGTTTTGACATCATTAAAAATGTTCGATATTTCTTATCCAAGCCCAAAATTTATTTTTTCTATTTTCCTTTAAACTATAAAACAAATATGTATATCAAAAGGACATTAGGGAAAGCTTTTTTTAGCAATATGATACAAATTTGTATGTTTCCTTCAAAACTACTTGATAAATTTTATTTCGATCTTTTTGGTTAAAACAAAGAAAAAATTTGTTTACCTTACAAAACTTATATTTTTAAACTTAACAAGGTTTTTCTATAGTTATTGAGAATTTTTAATATAAAGGCAATAACAGTGATGTTAACATTTTAGTTGTTTAAAATAAAAAAAAACAGTATTTTGCCATGATTTGGTTAACGATTCAAATCAATTGATTTGACCATTTATTAAAGTGTTAGAAATTTGTTTGGCAAAAAGTCACAGATGCATTTCTCAGCCTTAGAAGACCCGTTAAAAAAAGTAAACAAATAAAACAAGAAAAAGTTGCATGTATTTTTAAATGTAAAAAAATCATCAACCACCCTGTACTTTATGTACATTTTCCATCTCTTTAAGATTGCCTTAACTAAGAAAGAAACTAAAAGGCTTTTGCTAAATGAACAAAAAGAAATGAAAAAATAAACTAAACTCTATTTTACTAACAGCTACAGCATTGAAGGGATCAAACTGAAAAGAGGCTTTAAAAAATAATATATCCTGCAACTACAAAGAAACAATAAACCAGTGCTTATGTCGCATCTTATGCACGCTTCACTTTAAGTGAAAAATATGGCAAATTTATATTTTATTTTTGTTATATTTATCAACTTGTGTCATTTCATTTTTATTTTAAACGACATAAAATAAAATTTTTAACTTGTATTTTTGCCTTTACAAAAGCATCGATTAAATAATAATTGCGCATCCTTTTTTAAAGAATATGAAAAAATGATGAGAATAAACGACGCATAAATGACTAACGCAAGGAAAAGAAGAAAAACTCAATTTTTTGCCTTTACAAAAAGTCCATCAGCTTAAAAGGATGCAATACGCAACAACTACTACGACTATTTAAAAAAAATAAACTATCAAAGAAGAAAAAAAATTAAAATGCCAAAGAGTTCTAGATATACAAATTTTGTGTTTTATTTTCGAAAACTTAAGAGCTGCAGTAAGTTGGGCATATTTCTTCCTCAATAAGCATACAGTGATGATGTTACACTCGAAAAACCAATTTGGTTAGTAAAATTAAATCAAATTAAGAAGTTCCCGTAATACATGGACACTTACATACAGTATTGAATTCAAATATTTTATTGCTTAAATAGTTTGCCTTCTAAGTTAAACTTTTAGAGTTATTGATCATATGTCAACCCATATTAGCTTAGTATTAAAGGTTTAATTTTTACACAATCTTTGTAGTAAATCATGCTGTATTTTAGTAATAACGCTTTCCAAGTTGGCTTCTAAATGCTCAACTGTTTATGACTTCTCGAAGTACACATGTCCAAAGAAAATAATCTAATGACTTTAAATCGCACATACGAGGTGGCCAGTAAATAGGTCCAATCCGTGAAATTGATCGTTCGTCAAATGTTTCGCTCAGTAAATTAATTGAATCGTGTTCTATGTGGCATGAAGTGCCGTCGTGCTGAAAAAATATGTCTGCAGCAAAAATACCTTCTTATAAAGATATAAATAAAAAAGTAATTATTCGATTTGTATCGATTCTATTCTGTTTTGTAATTTTTAAAAGTAAATATATGTTTTTTACTTTTTGGTTTTGCCATCGACGACAAAATCAAGCTTTACTTACCTGTGTAAACACTTAAGCAACTTCAAATAGTTTCGATTATTTCTTCACTTTTCATTGATAATATTGTTACACAATTTGTAAGAAAATAAGGGCAGGAAATTTCTCAGAACTAACAATAAACCTGATCCAAAGTCTCGTACTAACTTTAGATCAGATTGGTGGACAAATATATTTTGCGGCAGTAATCACATTAACAGTTACAAATAATAAAAAAATTTAATTATAAATTTAGAAATTATAACTTTCATAAATATCTTTCTTAGCACTTATCTTCTACAAATTCTATATGCTTGTAAAGGGTGTTTTTTATAGTGATATAAAACTTTAACACTTTTTTAACTGGCGGCCATTTTGTCAGCTGTCAAGTGATTTATGTTTAGTTTGATTTGGCATTTCAACATGAATAGACTGACGCCTAAGCAACGCTTCCGTACTGTGGAAATTTATTTGAAAACAAGATTGCCGTTGTTCCCGATTTTCATAAGCGAATTTTATTTAGCGATGAAGCTCACTATTGTTTGAATGGATACGTCAATAAACAAAACTGGCGTATTTGGCCGTTATAGGCTGATGGAATCACTGATCCGTACTTCCTTAAAAACGATGCTGGTCAGAACGTTACAGTCAATGCCGCATAGTTTTATGTTTCGGACCCGTGAATTGGCCTCCAAGATCGTGCGATTTAACGCCGCTAGACTATTTTCTAGTCTACGCCGATAAGCCCGAAACTATTGACCACTTGGAGGACAACATTCGCAACATTCAAATGTTGGAAAAAGTCATAAAAAATTGGACCTCCAGATTAGACTACGTCCGAGCGGTCATATGACAGAAGTCATATTTAAATTATAATGTCAGAAGATTATCTTTCGAATAAAGTAAATTTCATGTCAATTTTAAAAATTCATCTTTCATTCATCATTCAAAATTCATCATGTTTCTATAAAAAACATAATTTGTAAACAAAATTAAAAATGTTTAAAAAAAAAAATTAAAAATGAAATAAAAACCAGGAGCTGAGAGCTGCACTTTAAATCAAAATACCTTTTTCGATTGGAACTTAATAGGTAAATGTACGCTTGTGTGCCCCGATTTCAATGCACTTGACCGATCCATTATTGAAAAACAAACGCAATACGAAAATGATTCATATTTTTAATACAAATTTTTGAGTGTATGGTTTATGGGAATGTTAGTTTGGTTGTTGTTGATTTTTTTCCTCATGCTTAGGACACTTTTCAAGTTGTGCTCGTAAATAAATCAATAAGAAACTATTTTTATTATGTATAATGGAAACAGTAGCGTAGTTAGAATTTTTAAAGAAGTTTTTACAAAAAGTTTCGAGTATACAAAATCTGTCTGCTACAGCACTCTAACATTAACGTTATGGTAAGTGAAATTAATAATAATAAATTAATAATTATTTTACTCACAAATTTTCTTAAATTTTTCTTCTCTTGAGTAGTTATTGTTAGAGATGTTGGTTAAAATAAATTTAAACAATTAAAAACATTGCTTTAGCGTAATGAATTGCCAAACCACACTATCCCAAAATAACAAAAAGCCCTTAAATCGGCGGCCGCAGAAAACAGCGTTTAAATTTTTGAATCTTCGCCGCAAAAAACAAACTCCAGTTACAGTATAATATAAAATACACTCTTCCTTAAGCATTTAATTATACCCAGAATTTTAGATGCAACTAAACACAAATCTTGCTTCCTTGGGGGTGTTACACCCACTGTTCCGATTACGACCATGCATACCAATGTCAAATTATAACGCGCGTTTAAAATATTCCCCAAAAATGCCACATCCCTGTTCTTAATAAAATGTTCTTTGCCCCTAGATTGTGAAACTTTAAGGCTTCCAAAAAAAGCTCTGTTGTTATTGCTAAGTATATTAACTGCAGTAGGATCTTTTAGTAGTTACTGCTCGACTAAATGTATTGTGTAACAAGAAGCAATCCAGTGTCGAAAATTAAAAGGCCTTCGCTTTTTCGACCCTTTAGTAGGTATTTTTTTATCTATTTAAAACATTTAAAACAACAAAGAAAGCATTTTCAAAAACCCTTAGCTTCTCTTCTAAGAAGTTTGCTAAGAAAACTTCCTTACAAACAATAAACAGTTTTTAAGTCGAACCACAAGGCTGCTGAAAGGCCTTCCGTAAAGTCTCTCAACGACATCACTTTTCCCGCTTGAATATTGTACTTAAAAAAGACTATGCACTTGTGCTGGTCATGATTGAGATTTAGTTTTTTTTTTCTTATTCTCACTCCACATTTGCATCAAAACCAGAGGTACAAGTATTCAACATAAATTCTTAACAGAGCTGCATAAAGTTTGTAACAGGAAATTACAGGATATTATGGTCTTAAATAATTGAAAAGTAGATAAATATATGAAATTTTCAAAAGAAAACGCAAAAAAAACAAAATTACTGTTAGAAAATACAAAAAAAAATATTGAAGTCAATTTTATTGTTGTTTAAAATTTTTGTATAAAAAAAACGTTTTAAAAAAGTTTATCGAAAAAAAGTTTAAAATAAATTAGCCCCAAATAATATTAAAAAACAATTTTCATTTGTTTATAATGGGTTTTGTTAGCCCATTATAAATTAGAAAATTATTTCTAAACATGGGGCTTAATATTTAGTTAATAATAACTTATGAAAATTGAAGTTTTCATTTTTTGCAGCAATCATCCTTAGAGCCACACTTGCAACAACACTTGCATTGTTGATCACAGCCACAATTATCACCACATTTGTCAGCGGCACACTTGCAATCTATAGAAATGATAATACAAATTTAAGAAAGATGAAAATCTTAGATTTTTGTTAAAACACTTACTGGCACAACAGTTTTTGCAGACCATGATTGATTTTTATAAATTTTTTAATTCTTTTTAATAACAAACTAGAAGCGTTTAGGAAACTTTTTCAAACGATTTGCTTGGAGTTGACTTTATTGTTATTCGATTTATTATTGTAGCATGCTTTATATACTCATTTCTATACATCGTTACAACCCTAGTAACGTGTGCAGTTTTAGTAAAATTCTTAAAAGTTTTGTTTACATTTCGCACTTAGCCGTGTGCACAGTTTAATGCTTAAGTTATTACTAATTTGTTTTGAGCAAAATTAATTTTTACACAATATTCGTTGTATTTTTGCACACCGATTTTTTTTCAACAGCGTTCTTTTTTGTTCGTTATTATTATCGCACTCAATTGCTAATTTGTTAGAGTGCCGAGTTATTTGTGTGGCCGTTATCTACAAGTATACACACATACATACATACATATGTATTTGTTTTTATTTAACTCAGCAGATAAGATGTATGAATTGTAAACAATAAAATAAATAACAAAAAAGTTCGTTTACATCATTTGTATCGGTGATAAGATAAACAATTAATTGTACACATCAAAGGTATTCACGTCAGCGATTTTGGTCTTGCGAAAGTGGAAAATTTTTTCAATGTATAACAGCAAGTACAAATGCAAAAAAAACAATATAGTTTCTATTTCTACTATTTTTATACCCTTCACCACAGGTGACAAGGGTATATATAAGTTTGTCATTCCGTTTGTAATATCTACAATATTCATTGCGACCCCATAAAGTATAAACATATGTATATTCTGGATCCTTATAGATAGGGAAGTTGATTTAGTCATGTCCGTCTGCCAGTCTGTTGAAATCAACTTTTCTCAGCCCCCCGATGTTGTACGGACCCGTTATTGGTATCAAAGAATTATTCCCCGAGATTCTTGCTATTAAAAATCAGCAAAATCCGACAATTAACGCAGATAAGCAATAACAATTTTTAGAAATATAAGCGAAAAATTTTTTTAACATAAAAATTATTATATTTGTGTGTAAACCTGCCTTTTGGGAAATTTCAAAATAATTTTTTTTTTTTTGATATAGGTATAAGCAAATAAAAAATTTTTCGAGATACATACATACATACATATCAGCAAAAAAAGACATGCCTTTTTGGGAAATTTAAATACTTTTCGGACATGGGTACATACATAAGTATACAAATACACACATACATACATACATAAATATACGCAGTGAAGGGTATATAAGATTCGATATTTATCGAATTGAAAATATCGATATTTTTCGAAAAAAAAGCTTTATATAAAAAGAATGTAATTTTTTATTAATGTTTAACACAGAAAACTATATTAGTGGTTAAAGTTCGAAATACGCCGCTGTAAAAATTTAATTAAACCAGTAATTATCAGGTATTTTCTGTTAAAGTTTTTACCTGTTAAACGGCTTTTACTGTCGGGTACTGTCAGAATTATAGAGTTGTGAAAAATACATATTTTAAGTAACTAAACTCAAAATACAAATAGATTTTTATTTTTCTATTTTAAATTCAAAATATAAAATAGCTTTAAAGAAAAGTATTTGAATACAAAATAGGTATTTTGCAAATATGTATTTTTTAAATAAAATTTTGTTGGTTTTATTACTAGTATTTGCTCAAAAAAAAAAACAACAGAAATTAAAGCGTAATGTGTCAAATAAAATATAAAAAATACATTGACAAAGATAATATCTAACGGCGACTTCAGAAAGAATAGGCGTGAAATGTTAGGCACACACAACTTGAGGTGGTTTATGTTTTGTTAGAGATGTGTTAAAAACAAAACAATGTAATCGAAACATAATCCACAAGTTATGCACAATAGGAAAGCTAACGCTGAATACACCCCAACTATGAAACTGTATACAAACATTTTTACTTAAAATATCGACGAAATATATCAATTGATTTTTTGAAAATATCTATATATTATTATATCGATATTTTTTGCCCAACCCTACTACATACGTTGAAAACAATTAAGAAATAATTTTTGTTATTTGCATCCTCTCTAACAAAACGAGATGTTTTGTGTGAAATTTCGCTCTAAACTATTAATGCCATGTTTGTAATAAAAGAGCAGGTTGCTGTTACTAATCTATATATATAAAAATGAAATGATGCATGTATGTGATCGCATCACTTGAGATGGGCTAGATCGATTTGCCTGAAATTTTATTTATTGGGTTCGTAATTTTCAGGAGACGGTTTGTATGAAAAAAATAAGGGCCGTGGCACTTCTCACATATTTTTAATACATTTTATGATGTGTAAAATCTATCATCTCAAAAATTATAGAACTGTATCGTATACCATTTCCCCCATTCGAACAAAAAAGTGTTAGGATCGAATCAGGGGGTGTGGTACCGCCCGTACAACTCTAATACATTCTACGCCATATTAAGGAAACTGTTGCTCTATGGTCTCAAATTTTTGTACGATTAACTCTAATACTACTTTACTTTTTCGAGCCAAAAGTTATAAGGATCGCATCAGGGAGTGTGGTACTGCCCATACAACTCAAATACATTTTATGGCGTATCTGAAGAGCTGTTACCTTAATAGCCTCAACATTTTGTGTAAAAACGATTCAAATAATTTATTTAGTTTCTTTGTAAGAGCTCCGCTTGGAAGCTCCCTTAATTATTTGGTGAAGTGCTCCGTTTGAAAGCACAATCAAATCTAGTTACTTAGTCCTAAAACTATCGTCTTATATACTAAGTTTGAGAAGCGTACACCTCTCTAGTAATGTTGGTAAGTACTTATTCTAGATTCTTATTGAAATTAGATTAACATATGTTAGGACTTAAAAATTAGCTATTGGTTCAAAACTATTGTGGAAATACAATGAAATTTGCTGATACTGCACAACATACAATACTGCTTCATGTTGTCAAGTAATGTTTATAATTGTGCCTCTTTAAGTTAGGCCGGACATTCAGTAGAACAAACTGAAGTAATGTGATATTCTACACGTGTGGTTACTATGTGGCGTAAGTTCTCACGCATTGTTTATATTTAATGTAAACACACAATTTTTATATATTTGACCACTCTACAGAACTTATGTGTTTGTGTGTTGTTTGTCTAGCAGTATATTGTGATAGTATCGCTACATTTGTACGATTAACTCTTATACCACTTTACTTTTCCGAGCCAAATCAAACATATTTTATGCGATATTTTGTATGGTCTCAAATTGTTGTACGATTAACTTTAATTTAATTTTTCTTATTTGATACGATTAGTTTAGTACCATGCTCTATATTCAGCCCAAAAATTGGCAAATCGGAGCAGGGGGTACGGCAATGTCCATGCAAAGAAATATATTATTTATGATATTTGAGAAATTATAATAGCTGTCATCTTAAACTTAATATAACCCTCCTTAATATATTTAGGCTTATTTTAGCAAAAGCCGACCAAACCATATAAGGGGGCGTGGCACCTACTCTACAACTCAAATAAAAATATTTAAGTCTGCTATAACTGTTGTATTAACTATAATAAAACTTTCCCTATTCAAGCTAAAATTGCCTTGAGCAGCGAGTGTGGCACCGCCCATGAAAAGAAAATACATAAATAGAGATATTTGAGAGTCTGAAAACTTGGAATTTATGAACGAATTCGCTAAAATGATTACTTTATTAAAAAAATTATATAAAAAATGTCTCCTATTCGGTTCTCATTTTTCCTATGTTACCTTAGCTACTAACTATCAAAAGCTCTGGATTCAGGGTGTTGTTTTTCATAAACTGTGTTTATTTTAGTCCGTGATAGTCAATATCTAAAGTGTATTTATTAACATACATATGTATTTATGAACGAATAAATCTATTTTTTTAATATTTATTTTAGCCAACTAAGATATTTCAAATAAATTTATGTGGTTTTGTAAAAAAAAACAACATAGAGAAGAACTAAGAATTGTGCTTTGATTAACTTAAAAAAAACACTAAAAAAAGGCTTATAAAAATTGTTTCTTTCTTTAATTTGAGACACAAATAATAAAAATATTATTAGAACTATTTTTTACTTACCTCTACACTACACTACACAAAATATATTTTTTTAAGGAAATGCCATATAATGATTTTCAACGACACACTGAAATGATAAAAAAAATTGAAAATAAATTAAACCTCTTAAGTATTCAAAACCAAATAATACTACTTGTTTTAAAGAAGACTTACAAAGAATATAATAATGGCAAATAGATAAAACTTAAACATAGTTTAAATGAAACTTTCAATACCGATAGTTAAAGGTTGACACCATCAACAATAACACTGAGAATGATTTTAAATATCAAACATTTGCGATTGATTTAAAAATAAATTAAGAAAAATTGGGTGTTTATTTACAATTTAAAAAATGCATTCAAGTAAGAGCGCTCTATTCGACTTTGTCAAATCTTTTATACCCTGCACCACGTGTCTGGTCTGCTTCGCTTCCCCAATCATTACAAATTTTTTAACCATAAACATAAAAGGTACCATTTAATACTTTAGCTCAAAATTACCAAGTCTAGGTTTACAGTTTTCGAACACCAATTTTTTTAAAACCTCTTTCAATAGATATAACTTAATCTAAAAAATCTTCTTTTATAATCAAGTCTTCTATACATTTTAAAAAGTACCAAACTGGTTATCCAAAATTTCTCCTTTTCCTACCACGCAATTACTGGTTTGTAAGGTGAACCATATCGTAAAATTTTGTATGTCTAAGGAAACCAATGATTTAAATTTTATTTAAATTGGCCTACCAATTTGTTTTTAAATACATTTTCCCGTTTCTAGTATAAATTTGTTTCCCAAATTTATGTCTGCATAGTCGTAGAAGCTTTATTAGGGATTATATAGAAGCTCGAAAATATTTTATTTAAAAAAAAGAACCAAAAATAGTAAAAATAATTTTAATATCAAAAATATACAGAAAACATATTCATAGTTTGTCGCTATTCGAATTTGAAATATAATTCGAATATCGTTTTTTGGATTAGTAGTTATACAGGGCACTAAAAAAGTGAGAAGAATACAAAATATTCCAGTGTTAAGTTTAGCAAATAAGTAACATTAATAAAGTACCAGTTTGTCATTTTATATGGTTTCCTATCTCAACCTGGATAAAAAGTCCTTATAATCATATTTTTAGATTCAAAAACTCAAAAAGTTTTTAAAAGTACCCTAAAAGTTGAAAAATAACTTTTTTGCTTCATTATACGATTAACTATCTTAACCAAGATTAATAGGCCTAATTTTAAATTTTATATATTTAGAAAGTCCAAACGTTTTAAAAAGTATTCCAACAAAAAAAGTACCATTAGACCCTTTTTTCTTTTTTCTAGACTAACAATCTTATAAAATATACAAAAGAACCCGAAAAGATGAAAAAATACCTTTTCATCCCATATATGACTGTTTATACCCTTCACCACAGGTGACAAGGGTATATATGGGTTTGTCATTCCATTTGTAATTTCAACAACATTCATTTGCGACCTTATAAATCCTTATAGATAGGGAAGTCGATTTAGCCATGTCCGTCTGTCCGTGTGTTGGTTGAAATCAAGTTAGCTACGAAAACTTAGTCGCTCAGGGTTGTATGTGATATAAAACTTTTGAAAATACTTTCGAAAAAATTGGTATTAAAAACTGGCCAGATCCATCCATAACCGGCTGAGATATAAGCCAAATAAGACAACTGCCTCTTTTTTTACACAAAATAATTACTGTTTTGCAGCTAAATAACTAAATAGCTAAATAAAGATAAACTAAAGATATATTTGAAAAAAATTATACTATTTGCCCAAATGGGCCACACATAAATAAATAGATATGTTCCTTTTACTCCTCGAGGGAGCATAGGGCCATAACAATTTGATTCCAATTATCTCGATCTTCGGCTCGACACTTGGCTTCGTTCCACTTCATACGCAATCTCGAAAGTTCTGATGTCAGTTGCAGCTTCCAGGTATGCGCTGGTCTCCCAACTCGTCTGCTTCCCTGTGGGTTCCAATCTAGGCATTTCTTGGCAATATCATCGTCTGGTTTACGGAGGGTGTGCCCTATCCAACTCCATTTCCGCTTACTTATTTCTTTTCCAATAGGCTGCGAGTTTGCCTCCATCCAGAGTTGGCTGTTGGATATTGTTAAAGGCCAGAAAATCCATAAGATTTTGCGGAGGCATTGTATGTCACGTGGTGCCATGTTCCAGGTCTCACATCTATATAACAGAGTGGATTTTATGCCACTCTGGTGAAGGGTATTAAGGTTTGACCCTGCCAAATATCCTTTAAAATAAATAGGCCCTGATTTTACATTTCTAGACTCATTAACTCAAAAAACTTTTTCGCCCCCTTTATGATTTTCTATCCTCTTTAGACCCATATTTCGCATTTCTAGACACATAAGCTAAACAAAATTAAACAGATACCCGAAAAGTTGAATAAGTACTTTTTCGGACCCTGTTTACCCGTAATTTTACAAATTTTATTATGAGAAAAAGAGTGAAATCGTAGCTGGTTTAGAAAATGCATTGCACTCGGCTGAAATCATATGGGTAACTGAATTTTTAAATAAAATAACATTCTCAATATTATTAAAATTTCAGTAATTTATGCATTTTAAGCTAAAATAAAAATAAAAATAAATTTATAGATTAATAAGTTTAATGAATAAAAAAAATTTGACAATTATATACATATTTGCTTTTTTAGATATACGATTTTATAAACTTACTAGCTCTTTGTATCCGGCGTACCCCGGGGTAACCGACAATTAAGAGGTTTAAATACTTATAAAATTAAATAAATCCGTAACTAATATATAACACCAATAGGAAGTCTAAAGATAAATATGCTACACATATTGCCATTATATGAATTTTTTTAACATTTTTCGATCTTATGCTTATTTGCCTCATGTGACTAGTATACGGTTTAATGACTTTAACTTAAATAGGTCTGATTTTTCAATAAATAATTTTTTTCATAGGAGCTAACAAAAACTCTGCAGAATTTTATACTAAATAAATCAATATATGCCTATGAACCTCGATATTAGTTTAAAAACTATAATTTGTATATCAATTATATATATTTTTGGTTTTATTCTGGCTCAAGTTCATTTTAAAATTTCTTATAAATTTTATTTTCAATACAATCACCATACCCTATTTCCTAATAAACTGTGAGTTTAGATATTAGATGATATTTACATCCAACACTAATCACCGATCAAAGAGTGCTGATCATGAAATCTGTAGGCAAAAACTTACTTTTCAAAAATTATTATTCATTCATTATCACAATAAAAAATAAAATTTCTAAGAAATTTTAAAATGAACTTGAGCCAGAATTTAACCAAAAATAATTGTCTCAAAAACACATTAAAGTTCGTAATAAAAAAACATTTATTAAAAAACAACTTTTATAGTTCCTCCAATATTGCATAAAATTAACTTTTTTTATATCGGAGGTTACAAATTTTGTGGCCATAGATATAACAGCTCTTAAAATGTGTTTTAATTGTATAAATAATGTCACTTCCCATTTTATAATTCTATCGACTTTTTCTCACATATGCATGTAGACGTTAAAGTGAGTCAGGCTAACTTTGAAGATTATGCCTCTTATAGTTTCTTAAATATTTCAATTGTTTTATTTTCTTTGCATAAGCGATGCTACACCTTCTTGCCCGATCACCACAATTTTTGGCTCAAATGAGGAAAATGGTATCAAATGTTATCCTACAAAGTTTTAAAACCCCAGCTAAAACAGTTCTTAAGATATGCCATAAAATATATTTCGGTTATATGGGCGGGGTTACAACCACTTTTTAATTCTAGTACATTTTAAGTCTAAACATACACATTGATAATGAAATAACCCACATTTTTTAAGTTATACGATAAAAACCATTAACTTTGTATAGGAGGTGCCACGCCCACCCAAAATGTTAAAAAATATATGGCACCCTTTGAGATGAGAAACAAACTTACACCTCATTTTTATAATATACTTACATACATACACACAAAAAAAACTTGGGTTATTTTGCCTAAGAATCGAGTACAAATTTAACTAAGAAAAAGGGTAGAATGGCAGTTACTAA
>NDXZ01001334.1:0-33084 GCA_003055125.1 Paykullia maculata
TAATTTAAATTTACACTTACCACTATTCTGTAAATTTGTATCAGTCTTTTTAGTCGGCAGCACTGTTTACCTCTTTGTCATTTTACTATCTGAAAACGTCAAAAAATTTGTTTCTTGTAAATTAAGTTGAAATCTCAGTGGAAAGTAAAAAATATATAAATGTATTAGTAAAAAAATGTGAGTGTATTGCAACTTTCAGGCATTTCATTTCATGTGTAAAGGTGGGGTAAAAGTTCTTTGAAACTTTTTTGCAATCTTGACACCCAAATTTGGCACATTGCAATACAATTTTGCCTGCCCTCTAAATTAGTTTGACATTGAAAAAATTAATATATAATTGCATTGACTTTAATTTTCAACTAACCATTTGACTGCAATAAATAGATAATATATTTATTTAATAAATTAATAGATTTCTTTTGAGGCATATAAGATGTTTTCAATAGAGCTTAAATTCTTCATTTTTAATTTATTATCACCTGCCAAATTAAATTAATTGAAAGCGATTTTCTGGCACGCGTCTGTGTGTGTGTGTTTTTGATTTTAATTTGTTAATTTAGTTCATGTAACATTTTAATTATTTATTATTGAGGCTGGTATTGACATGACCCACAAGGTCCATAAATACAGTCAATAAATTATGTTGTGAAACTATTTTGTGTTTAATTTAATTTTTCTAGGAGTTTAAACTGATGACTAATAATTTATTTTAAATGTTTACAAGTAATAAATTAAAGCGAATAATAATAATTACTAGTCATATACAAGTAAAAGACTTTGTTAAATTAAAAGCATTAAAAGTTTTTTTGGTAATTTTTAGGCCTTTTCTGAAGAAATCTTAAAGAAATATTATGCAATCAAAAGGGGTTCTTTGGCTGGTGGGTTTTTTGAAGAATTGTCGATGCTTTCTAGTAAACTGATATAAAATATGAGTTTTGTTTAAAGGCTATTGTTTAACAACACTTTACTTATGCTTTCGCATTTGTTTTATTAATTTAGTGCTTTAATTGTGACATGAGCCTTAAAAGAAAGCTTAAATAAGAAAAATTTCGAATTTCTTTTTTGCTGGGGTAGATTGCAGAATAAGAGCGTGTAAGGAAAGCATCTTGACAAGAAAGAAAAGAAGTTCGCAAGTTGAGAAAATTCAAAAGATTCTATTGATATTAATAAAATATATTCTTTAATACATAAATATTTCTTCTTCAACTTAATACTCTTTACTGAAAACATTCCTGCAGCAAATTCTTAACTTTCCTCCATTTCATATTTACACAAACCTCTATAAATACTGGCCGGTAACCATTTGGAACTTCTATTGTTTACATTCTTAAGAACAATTTCTTGTGTGTGCGTGTGTGTGTAAGTAGGTTTAAACAAAACTATTTTCGTATTATTAAGCATGTGTTTCGTTTTGTGCCGTTAGTTTAATTTTTTGGTCCTTAAAGCATTGTTGCTATTTTGAGGATTTTTTTTTTTAAATCTTTATGCTAATGTATCCAACTATTTATAATATTGACTTTTTATAGTCTTAAAAGTTTAACTATTTTAAATCCGAAGTAAAATAATAAGTGTTAAGAGATTAAATTTTTTACTGAAAATTCATTTTAGCAGTAAAATAAAAATGTGACACATTTCAAAACGTTTTTTTTTTATTTCCAAATGCCTTATAAATTATTCAATCGTTTTGTTAAACTTAGTTTTGTAATAAATTTATTAAAATAAATAAAAGTGTTTTTTCTTTCTCTTTACTTTACAAGCAAAATATATAAACACGTTATAGTTTATGCATTACTTGAGTTTCTGTTTTAATTTATACAAGAATTTTTGTAAAGTTTTTTTTGAATTTGTAAAAATTGTTAAATAAACAGAGATTGTTTTAATAATTTGGGTGACTCTCACGAAAACACTTAAAAAAAATAAATGTTAAACAAATAGAAAATGTAATAAATCTTTATTCATATTTACAGTGCTTTGTTTAACTAAAAAGTTTAACATGGGTAAAAAATGGTAACGCTATCAAGTTATCACATTTTAATATTGATACATTGCTAATGCTATGCTCACACGAGTAGCAAAATTCGAGGTTCGCTTTCCCATTCACGGTTCGCGCCCCGATCCTAATTAAACTAACATGTTTCGCTATACAAAATTGTAAGAGCGAACCTTCGTTTTTCATTTTGCTTGACTCAATATCTAATGAAAATTTATTATATTACTAGCTGACCCGTCAAACGTTGTTTTGCCAAATATAAAAAATAGCTTAAAAGTTGGAAAAGTTATTTTTCGCTCCCGTATGATTTTTTATCTTAATCGGAGCGATAGGCCCTAATTTTGTGTTTCTAGACTCAGAAACTTAAAAATATGTATAAAAGTACCCTAAAAGTTGAAAAAGTACTTTTTCACCCCCTGAGTACCCGATTTTTCCCTTTCTCTGACCCATTACTATGGTTGTTAACATTTTATTATGTCATACTATTTTTTATGTGTGAAGGAATCCGGGTCTGAAATTTTACCCAAATCAGCCTAGTAATTTACTATCAAACGCATTTTCTCGGTTTTCCCCCTTTTTGGTACTTTTTTAGTCACCATTGTAGTGTTTTAATTTTTTTCTCAAATAGTTGTCTAAATAGCAGTAGAAGCTTAAGTAAAGCTTTTCATGAATTCTATAACAATTCAAAAAAATATTTTTTTTAAAAAAGTACCAAAAAACAAGTAGGTTTTTTTTCCTATAAGTTCGAAAGTACCAAAAACGTATTCATATTTTTTGGTAATGAAGGACGAATACAGTTAAAATAAGATATATGTGGGTCCAATCAGACCCATGTGCTACAAATGTGTGTGGGCAACGAAATGTCATTTAAACTTTAAGATTTTATTCACATCATCAGTTATTCTTTTATATACTAATATTTAATAATATTTTAGGAGGGTACCTGAAGTTTCAAGTTTATAGCTAAATTATAAACGCATTAAAATTTAGTTTAAACTCTGAAAAGGTCTAGCCAGATGCATGTGTATGTCCGAGAGCTAAAATATTATTACGTGTAATTTGTTTTTTTAAAAGGCGATAAAAATTAAATTGTTTAGACATAAAAATTTCATATGAGAATCTGGTTTAATAATTTTAAAAATGTAATTTTTTAATAGACGGATTTGAATTTTAAAACTTACTTTTACTTAAATGTTTTACATCTATTTACATAATATTTACATTTAGCGGATTAAGATATAAAAAACACGCACACACATTTCAATACACTAACTCATAATGCATTAATACAATTTAATAAAACAAATACATACTCACATACATACAAATATGCCCTAACATAACATGGTTGTATTTATTATTTGAATAGAGAAGGCCTTTAAATGATTTATCCGTTTGTAGTTGTTATTAAAATAACAAAATAACATTGAGGACTCTTAAAGCTTGGAGGCAAGGAATTGCTTTTTTTTACCATCTAATTAAAGTTCAAACAAAGTTTCCTTTTAACTGTTGGTGTGGATTAAGTACAAGTATTTTAAGGCACATGTGGGGATTTATCCTTAATAAGGTCAAAAGTAGTTTACTAAATACAATTAAAGTTTAGATAAAAGTTTATGTAAAAACAGCTAATTAGGAAATACTTAGAAAATGTTAATTTAAAATTTTGCTTTATACGCCATACTATTAGTTGATGTCATTATTGTAATAAATAATAATACATTTTCTATTCAAAATTTCATACAAAAATAAAATTTTTAACACCATTGAGATATGATATTAAAATGACACAATAATAAATAAAAATTTTCAATCTGTCAACGGTCGAAAATTCATTATATTTTGCATATTTAAAGATTCTGAAATTTTTGTTAACACCACAACATTTTCAATTATTACATACATAAATGATCCCTTCTGTTGGCCACGCACAAAACTCTTATAATTTATTCATTATGTTTTTTGGTTGCAGATTTTTTTTCTACCATAAAAATTTATTTTTTATATGGTTATGTATGAATTGTCACAGTTGCTCTGGTAAGTGTACTTAAATACGAAAAAGGCAAAAATAACAATTGCAAAAATATTGTATTTCGTTCTTTTATTTATTTATTAATTTTTTTTTTTGGTACAATAAAATCACAAAAATTTAAAACTTCACTGAAGCAGAAAAAAAACAATATACGCAAATAAAAAAGAAAAACAAAAACTTTTTTGTTTAACAATTTACATAATACTGAAGTGAAAAAGGCAAAAAGGACGCAACTGTGGAAAAACTAAATGAACGGCCAAATTACTTTAAGGATTATGGTGGAAATCTGACAGTTTAATTTAAAAAAAAAAATAAATAAAATGCAAAATCAAAATAATAAAGTAAGTTGGATATAAGTACATAAATAAAAATGAATTGGCTTTTAAATTGTGTCCAAAAGAAATTTTTTTGGTGTAAAGGCTAACAGAGAAAAACTAAGCCGGAAAACATTATTGGCACAAGGATTTAATAGGAATTAAAGTGCAAAATAAGCGAGTAAAAAATTGAGTTCGATACGGTTTGGTTTTCATCTTATTTTTGTAACATTTAGCTTAAAGAGTTCTGCGATAATCTAGTGTTTTACCATCTCAGTTTTAGTTATGTTTGAACCTGTTGATATTTTGTTGCGGCAACATCTTTTAATAAGTAGTTTTTAATTACCAAACGTTTTTCACCGTTGGATAATAAATAATTTTTCTATAAATATATTTCACCTTAACTTTTACAAAGACAACACATTTTTGTAATCAATATTTGTAACATAAACTGTTTTCTATAAAAATAAAGTCTCTAATAAACTTAACTTAACTTCAATAAATATACATAACTCTTTTCGCATAATTTTGGTCTACCTTATTTATTATTTATTACAATATACATAGGTGGACGGTAGTATTTAGAGGAATACAATTTAAAATTTTAATATCACGTTCCGCAGCTGCGGTGAAATTTTGTAGTGGAACAGCCTTCGATGTAAGAAAATTGGCTCAATGAAAAATGGCCCCAATGAAAAATGGCCCCAAATTGAAAATGAAAAATGGACACAATTTTTTGCATTGAAAACAACAACACGAAAATTTGGGGCCATTTTTAATTTTTTGATACTTTAAAACACAAAATGAAAAATGGTAATATATCAAAATGACCCCAATATTTTACATTGAAAACAACAACACAATATCAAAAAATTAAAAAATGAAAAATGGCCCCAAAAATATAAAAAGTTTGGGGTGATTTCAAAAATGAAAAAGTACCCCAAATTCAGAAATGAAAAATGGTTCAAGAAATCAGGCGAAATGGCCCCAAATTTTTGTGTTGCTGTTTTCAATGTAAAAAGTTCGGGCCATTTTTCATCTAGTCAAATTTTCAGATCTTTTTTGGGGTAATTTTTAATTTTTTTAATTGGGGCCATTTTTCATTTTGTGTTTTGAGGCCATTTCTCATTGGGGCCATCTTTTATGGAGCAGTATTATAAAACTAAAATTGTTTTCTTATCTATAAAAAAATACTAAAATTATACGAATTATATTCAAAATGTGGATTGTGGAGGTTTATGCACTTTCTTTGAACTTGTAAAGATAAATTTGACCGGAAAAATTAATCCCGATCTGAAGACATCGGTTTCAAAAGTTGGTCCACTTGACATGAAATGACCCATATACGTTAATAATTTGCAACCTTATAGAATATGTATAGAATGAACCTTATATATAGCGATACTCGTCTATCTGTATTTTCACTGAGCTTTTTAAAGTCGTAAGATGTTTTAAAGTGTTAATACATTGGATACATTTAGGAGATATTCGCTATTAAAAATCTGTCTGTTAACATATAAAAAATAAGTCACAAAAGACAACTGTTTGTTTACCCAAATTAAAAAATTTAAGTTTGTTTATAAAAGGCAAACAAATAAGCATCAAGATTAACATTTCTTAGACCATAAATAAATTAGATCTTTTAAAGTTTTGCCATAGAAAATCCGCTTATTTGACCTATAACCGGCTAAGATAGCGGCAATAACTACAACAGTCTTTGCCTAAATAAAATCGTTCACACAAAAATCAATTTTTTCATTGAAGCATAAACATTTCAAAAGCATCAAACAAAATATACTTATGATGCCGTTATGTAAGCAAATACATTACAACATCGTTATTTGTTTACGTTTTTTAAGTACCATGTAATTGTTGGAGGGTATTTAAAAACAAAGAATTCTAATATGTTTTTAATTAAATTTTTATTATGTTTTTAATTGTGCATTTGTTGGGAATGTTTAATGTTTTTTTATATCAATTTTAAATGACAGACCATTAAACTGTCCTGGAAAATGTATCTGTTAATATTTGTTCCTCTTTAATATTACGGCATCTTTTATTTTATGTGCGCATGTATTGCCATTATTAAGGGAAGTGATTGCGTGTCATTTATATTATTGTTTGTATGTATGAGTGTTGTTATGAAGGTTTTAATGTGTGTTTTTATTATAGTTCAAAAATTTCATAAAATAATGTTAATTTGTAAAACAATGACATTTCTTAAAAACAATTAAATCCGCCCATTTCATTTACACGCCGAAATACGTGGGTAATCCAAAAGGAATTTTAAATGTAAAATCATTTGATTTTTTAGTCAAAAGCAAATCATTTGAGATTTAGCATTTTTATAACTATTAAATATAGTTTGCGATTTTATTTTTTTGTTTTTTTTTTGAAGCAGATACTAGAAATGAAATCAAAATACCTATTTTGTATTTAAATACTTTTGTTAAAAACCATTTTATATTTTGCATTTAAAATAGAAAAATAAAAATTTTTTGTATTTTGAACTTAGTTATTTTAAATACATATTTTTGACAACTCTGATTGTGTTACTGGTCTCCTGCGAATTAGGCAAGGGACTGGATTTCAATCTGGCCAAGACAAGGCTTGTTCTCTTCGGCAGAACGAACAAACTGGAATCTTTTAGATTGCCGATATTAAGTTGGGTGGACCAAAAACTAGGGGATGTGTTGAAATGCCTAAGAGTTTTCCTAGACGGTAACATGTTGTTGAAAGGGAATACTTAGGAAAGCCTTAAAAGTCTTGTATAGCCGATGGATGTGTGGCTGTGAAAAAATAGTGTTAAAAACTTCTAGCTAAATCCCAGAGATAAATCTACACTAGGCTTTACAGATGCTATGGGAAGTGCAAGCCAGTTGATGCTGCATATCTTCCTAATACATCCTATTGAGGACTTCGTTATTAGAATAGTGGCAATAAACTTGGTGAGGTTACGGCCAGAAAAAGCCACTTCAGAATTTTTAATGATGCCGATGCCTAGGGATGACTTCTAAGCTCGATATTGACATCAGTAGGACATCCCCGTAGAATTTTCGGATAAGGAGATTTGGACAGGATCTTAAAAGCTGTGTAGTTTCCTCTGATGGATTGAAAAGGGATATAGGTATTGAGGCCGACGTTTATATGGTTAAGACTGACGGCAAGACATTCGCCATTCCAAATAAATGTATTGTGTTTAAGGCTGAAACATTTGCTAGTTTAAGGGAGAAGAAACTTATTGTGGAAATGTGATAATAGGTGAAGAGCAAAGTCTTTACGTTAATGACCAGGCAGCACTTTTGGCGCTTTGTGCACATATTGTAAAATCAAAGCTGATCGACGAGTACTGAAGAGCTCTTGATAAGCATTTGAACTATTAGAGTGTTACTGTTTAGTTAAATTAAAGATGAGTAGGCAACGGTGGAAGGGCTATGTGAAGAAAAGGTGTTATAGATTTGTATAGGTTGTGTGAGGATAAGGAGAAGCTTTGAGAAAACTGTTGAGTAAATTGTGTGTTATTGCCGAGACTTCAGTAGATTTATTAAGAAACTCAATTGAATGACAGAAAGGGACGCAGCTAGTGTAGGCGAATAAACTATGTTTTCCCATTATCCTTATTTTTATTCTCCGTATTCTTTCTGAAGGGAAGGACTGAGTTGAATTCAGGAATCATCCATTCCTAGAAAAAAGATCACTATTTTTATAATATTTAGTTTTCTAGTATGGATTAAATATAACGTTTAATGCAAAACTTTTCATTTTTATCTTTTTTTCTACTTTTAAACTGATGGCAGCTGTAGTGCTGACTTTGCTAAAATGACATGATTGTCCTCACATTTACATCTAAGGATTGTTTTCACAGGCATATGAGTATTGTGTTTGTTACTTATATATCGTTAACTTAAATGTAACTTGAAATCAATTTAAAAATTTTTTTTTAACAAAATGTAAAATAACTTCTAGATGGATCTAATGAAAACTTTAAATGAAATATTGGAAGTCAGAATTTTTTTTTTTAGTTTTGTATTTTAACAAAAAGTTTTACATCCCCTGAACTTTTGCAAACTCTAATTGTGTAGTTTTGTATTTTTATTAACGATATGTGTATTTAAATTCTACTATATAGAAATAAAAAAAATACTGATGATAGTGATATTTTGTTACATTAAATATGCATAATATATATGATTATTATAAAATAAATTATGTTAAATGCGTTGCATTTGATTTTAGTTTTGTTTTAAATACAACAAACAAAAATTTCTGCATTCATCGTTAGGTTTAATACCTTCTATTATGGCTGGTGGTGACAGAGGGTGTATAAGTTTTATGTGTAAAACCGAGATTTTGCAAAGCATTTTTTTTAGTCTTGATCCTTGTGACTTTCTGATTTGACTCACTTTTGGTTGTTTGTGTGTGGAAACTATTTTGGCGTTTAAAATAATTAGCCGTATTGAATGAGACTAACTCAAACTTTTGACATTTTTCGGTCTTATATATATAATAGTATAATCGTTAATTACTTTAAAAACTTAAATTGTATCTTTTTCAACTACTTTGTTTTAAACAATTTTAAGCCAAAAACAAATCACATCGTTTTTGGAAAAAAATGTTCTTAAATAAAATATAAATTGCAAAATTAAAGGTTTCATAATGTGGCATAATAAATTCGAACAATTGAACGAATTTAAGCAACAAATATCTCTACCTTAAACAAAGTTTTGCTGTTATGTTTAAGCAAACAAATGTATGTTCATACAAGTTTATGTACGCATGTTTGAACTTACATAACGTCTGTCCCCTCAGGAAAATCTGAGAATTGATAAAAATCTTTTTTTTTTAAATTTGACGTGATACAGACATTTTCACGAGTCTGCCTGCAAAAACTCAGCTCGATTGGATCACGGAAAAAGTGTTAAAATCGATTCAAAGTCTTTCACACAGGCGGACAGACGGACACTACGAGCTTTATACTTTATACATAAAAAAAAAAATTCTGACGTGTACATGAAAATCGCCGATACACGTGTATTTTTATTTTTTCTCCCCTTTCCGAAAAAGTATATTTGGTTCATAGGACAGAATGTGTGTAACGCGGTGTTATGAAATAGATTTACACGTATTGGTAACAAATTGGAAATAAAATTATGAAGAAAACTTAAAAATTTTAGATAAAATAAAATGTTGTTTAAAATTTAATATGAACTTTTTAATTATGACTAAATTCTGTTTCTGTTTTTGCTTATTCTGTATTCTGCTTTTTTGATATTTTAGGCTTTTAAAATTTTCAATTTATTTCTATTTATTTAAAGCTGACTGTTGCCATTTTACTAATCTTTATTTGATGGTTTTTGAAATTATTCACAAATGATAAACATACTTAATGATGTTAAAATGTTTTGTTATTTCGTCAAAATTAAAAGTTCACATAATTAAGTTAAAGACTTGTCTGATGTCTTCTCTCTTTCTTGGCTGATAAGTCATTAGGGCGGCCAACAACGCGCCAAAGTCTAGACGCCTAAAGGCTCTTAAAAGTGATATCCAACAGTTTTGGTGTAATGTCACAATTTTTAGTCATTAAAGACTTTGTTTCAGTAAGAGAACTGCAATTTTAAAAATGTTCAAGTAAGAGAACTGGTATTTTGAATATGTTTAATAATTTTCAGTGAAAAGAAGCAGCAACAACATTCTTAAAATATTTATGCCGATGAAGATATTTATAAAAATACATAAGATACAAAATACTTTAAAGTGTTTTCAAGGGTGTCCGCAAATTAATGCAATTTTTGAAACAAATCGAAAGCAATGTTTTTCTTTTGATTGTTATCTTACACTGAGTCATGAAGGGCAAACAATACGATTATGTTTAAAATATAACATCAGTTTAATAACCTCAACAATGCATAACTGTAAGGCAGCACTAAAACTCTATAGACTTTTTACTCCAAATACATCATACGAATGGGCCAATGCTGATCACGCTTCTTTAGCCACTGAAATATTTTACGGACTATTTTACGGATTTTTGGATTTGAAATTCTTGTTTAAATACCAAATAGATGTTCCTGGACTTCCACCAATACTTTCTCTTTCGCTATGAATATTTGAAAGTTTCTCCAGTCTCCCTAAATTTTTCGTTTACTCTCTTCTTAATTAATCTAGAACAATATGTATGTCAACAGTTTTAAAATTTTAAAAGTGCTACTGCTAAAATTAAATTTTTGTTAAATATTGTTTGCTTCAATAATAATATTGTGGTTCAATTAAACCAGCCCTAAACTCTTAGCTGTTGGATTTTTTTTCTATGGTTGTCAACACTTACCGCACAAATGGGGCAAATGAAGTCCTTTTATATTGGCATATATTTAAGTTGCCTTTATATTTTAAGGAAAGTATATATTGCCTGTCCCGAAAAATATGATATTGGGGCTCCATTTTTTTTACCTTAAGGACTCAAACTAAAAGTACGTTTTTGTCGATCAGCGTTATTTCACACAAAATTAAACCTCTTCATTTCATTACTTTCCTTTATTTAAATATTATTATTTATAATATTATTATAATCAATTCTCGTGTGTATAAATTAAATTTTCCTGGAAAAATACTTAAGGACTAAAAATTTCCTTAATGTTGCTATAAATAAAAGTAACTTAATGCCAATTTCACAAAAAACAAACTCAGGAAACATGTTTTTATATTAAAATGAGTTTTATATATAAAATTTATTCTTGAAAAATACAATTTTAATTTATGATTAAAAAAAGAATAATGTAATGTAAAGATGTTCGTAAGTTTGGATATATGTGACGTCTTTGCTTTTTTAATTCTCGTTAACTAAGGTTAACACTTAATAAAGCTTCAACCTGTTGGATAAATGTTTAAAAAAAAATTGAAATAATAAATTTAATTTTTATAATATACCTTCATATAACTACCACCAGCAGCATGTCCCACAATTAAATAATCAACCATCATTAATACCCACGGAACACGTATTGCAGTTGGTAACATTTGTTGCAATTAAGATTACAGCTATTTTTTCAATATATTTTTATATAGCATTACTGCAAGACATTCATTAAAAAAAAATAAAAATAAATAAAGCTAAAACATTTTTTCACCACTGCAGCGTACAGTGAATATCGATTGTAGTGAAAATAAAGTATTTCCGGAAGCAAAAAATGATTTGCAAAATTAATCATGTTACTTTCAAAAAAGATAATTATAATAATAAATAAGTACATGAATATATAAATCACTGGGTCATTCAATTATGATTCAAATAAAATTTTAATAGCACGTAATGGGTAATGTGTTATAAAGCTACAAATTATAATTAAACGTTAAATTTTAATAACACACTACTTGTACTTGTGATTTTTAATTGAAGACAAAAGTAAAAATTACATGTTAATGAGAATTTTTAATTAGAAATCACAAGCAATTTAAATGAAGCAACAAATAATTATTTGCAATTGATAAAATTTCATTTGCATAATAATACTTTTTTGTATTAACTTATTTTAAGTTATTAATAACATATGTATGTATATTTAATTAATCATTTTTACAATAAAATATTTCTTAATTTAAATAAATAAATAATAAATCCATTACTTGTTCCAATTACATGTATTGTTACTTTTTTTTCATATAAGTATCTGTAATACCTTTATATATGAGAGATGAGAGAGAGAGAGAGAGATGTTTGCAGTTATTTGTACCATATCAACAAAATCACTGTTTTGTGCCGTCTGACAGAAGAATTTAAATAAAACCAAAACAACTGAAAAAGAAAAAAAGAATTGTTAGGCCATCAATTTCGTTCTATCTTAACTTCCATAGTTACCGTATTATATTTCCTATAAGCTTTGAACACTAAACAAATATTTATTAAAAAGCTGTTAGCTGATACTAAAACCTAATTTCCCTCGGCTTGTGCTGACTTTTTTATAGGTAAGAGATTTTTAATAAAAAATATAAAACATTAAGTTACATTTAGAAACCTAACAGTCAAGTTCAAATTTTAAATTTACGGCTCAAATACTTATGAAGTTTTAGTAGTGTGAAAGAAAAAAAATTTTTGTTGTGTTTATATCTCGTTAATTGTCGGATTTTGGAGATTTTCGATAGCAAGAATCTCGGGAAAATTTCTGATCGTTTGATACTAAGAACGTGTCCGTCTGATTTCAACAGACTGGCAGACGGACAGACGGAGATGGCTAAATCGACTTCCCTATCTATAACGATTCGGTATATACTTTATGGGGCCGCAAATGAATAATAATATCTCGTATTGTTTGAACCACTGGTGATATATTAGAATATAGAAGGAAGTACAACAATAAACTTGCCAACATTTTTTGGTTTGGAAACAGTATATAAAGGCAATGTGCTAAAATCATGTCCACCACTGTATATACCTTTGTCACCTATGGTGAAGGATATAAAAAGATGAAAATAAGAAAAAAAGTAAGGGCATTATAGTCAATACGGCGCGACAAAATTTTACCACAAAATACAAAATATTAAACTATTTCTGCTAAATTTAATTGCAATCACATAATTTTGTACAGATATTTGTGTGATTTCCAAAACTAAAGTTTAGTGCAGCTTGCGTCATTTCCAGTATTTTATAACATTTTTTTAAAATTTATGTTATTAACGGAAGTAAACCTTTTATAACAATTTAAACAAATAATGTAGAAATCCCCTCAGAATTTGTTGGAAAATTTTTCAATTCTTGGTGCATATTATTAGGGTTAGAAGGGTAAAGGTGATTTTCGGAAGGTGACATTAATAGGAGTAAGGACCAATAATAAAGCGACTACGATTGAATTCGATAAACATGTCTGAGATAATATTAAAGTTGTTTTATTATTTAAAATTCTATATAGGCTTAGTGAAAAGGGAACAAAAATGAATTGAAATATGTTCAAAACTGCAAACTTTACTTTCACTAAAAAGTTTATTGTTGTCCCACTAATGGTAGTGTAGGGTATAAAAACGTTAAACTAGAAAAATAAGTAAAGTACATGATACACATATAATTGGATTAAAGTATTAAAGCGGAGAAAATTTGTTATGCTTTGCATTTGAAAAAAAAAAACACAACCACAAAAACAAATTCTCACACACAATTGACAAATAAATGTTTACAGTGTTGACGCTGTCAGAATAGCTGTAACAACACTGCACATACATACATATGTACATGAGAGATGAGCGATATTTCTGTACCTGTGATTTTATAACTGTGACTTAAAAATCACTTGTAACAACAGTGAATAAAAATGTAAAACAACAGGTACCTGCGATGTTGTTATTTCCAATTTATTTTGTTTTATCTGTGAAATAACGTTTTCGTACTTTTGCAATTTTACTGTCTCTTTTTTTGCCGCAGTTATTAACAGCCAACAAATATTATTGCCGTTTCTTAGGTTCTTTTTTATATTAAAAATATTTATTTTTGTATGTAAGAGTAAAATTCCAGTGTTTTTAAAATTTTACATATGTATGTGTTAGTGCAGACAAAAGCTTTACCAGAGAGGTGTTCGCAACGGAACAACAAAAAATAAACAAACAAACATGCAAGTTTCGTTAAACACATAAAAAGTAGATAAAATTGATTGATGATGTCATGGCTTCTAAATTAAATAAAAAAAAAACAAGTGAAATATGGAACTTTTTTGAACTCATTGATAGTGTTAACATTGTTTTTCTTTGTTTACTATTGAATTAAATTTGTTGTTTTGTTTAAGTTGGACTTCTTTGTCAAACTTTGTTTTTTTATTAAAAAAAAAAAATAAAATAAAGAGAACTATTATTTATTGAAGCTTTGGTTTTTACTCTATTTTAACTTTTAAAGTTATTATTATTCTCTAACAACTTAAAACGATCCTGTAAATCATGTATTAAAAAACAAAAAAGTTTAATTTTGTTTTTATTAGTAAACAATGCGTAGTTCTTTTATGCGTGAAAAAAGAACTATTATTTAATTAACAGTGACAAAATCACTGTTTAAAATAACATTATTCTCATTTAACTGGAGTTAAAAACAATAAGAAGTGAAAAATAACAAACTGTGATCACAGTCACTGTTTAAAAAAAAGAGATTTAAAAATCACACTCACTGGTAACGATGTTCCTTAAAAATCACGGGATCGCTCATCCCTAATGTACATACACCAGTGAAATACAATTTGCAAAAACTATTTGCATAAAAGCATCACGTGCAACAATATTTTAAGCCACCCTTTTCATGGAAATATAAAATACGGTGAATTAAACCTGAATACAAAAACACACACACACACATACACAGACAATTTTCAGCAAATTTCCAAACATGGGCACAAACATAGAGATAAAAGGAAATAATACGGATTATGATGAAAAAGTAAAAATTGGACAAAACCAAACAACTAACGATTATATGAATGAAGTGCCTGACAACGTGAGTACAATTTTAAGCAAAATGTATATTAAGGGTTGAAATTTGTGGGTGTTTTTAAAACTTGTTTATATGCATGTGCAAGTGTAACTGCAGTGTACATAAACATAGCAACTGCAGTTTATATAAATACATATATAAAAAAGATATGCATTAGGTGCTATGGTTTGTTTGCAATTTTAATTATTTAAAATTTAAAAATTTTCAATTTAAAAGTATTTTATAAAATGTGTAAATAATATAGAGTTGAAATAACTGAAATATATAGAAAAACAGCGCAACTGTATTAGAATATATTATTTTGTTATTTTAAGAAATTTACCTTTAAAATCAATTTATTGTTTCGCTGCACAGCCTTCCAATTTTAAAGCTACAACTGCAATAAGAACTCTGATACCTGATCATCCACACCCAAAAGACAAAGGGTAAAAAAACCATTATTATACAAACTGCTTGTAAAAAATCTAACCAATAAAAAGAAATATTATTAACAAAGGACCAAACAAATTTGCCTTGTCAGCATCTGAGACATCAATATCAATAACACTTGAACTCAGGTGATACAATATTTTTTTGTGTTTTTTTTTCTATAGCAGCTTTCAAATTGACACACAACAACTCCCTTTTGCATTTTCAAATTGATTGTGTAAACTAGAAAATTCAAACATGAATGATGGCAGATATGGATATCAGAAAGTAAAAAACTTGGACAGGTAATAGTGATTCCTAACTGCCGTTTTAATTCTATTATAAACTGTATTTAATTATTTGTGGTTTTTTCTTTTGTGGTGCATAAGAATCAATAAAATGTGTGTCCTAACCAATGAGATAATTAAGGCAAATTAGAAATATATTGCTTTTAGATTATGGTTATTAAATATTCTAAGAGCAACATATTTTTGAATACTTAAAATCAAGTAAATTATTAACACAAACACAGAAATAGTTGCCGCATTAGTATTTTGTTGCTCAGTAACCCGTTCAAAACTAACTTTAGCAAAACTATAGTAATGGGAATTATGTAAATTATTTTAATGGTCAATAAATATTTAAATTATCTGTAACTGTGTTCCATGACGATATTTAACCACTTGCGTATACTAAATCCTATGGCCTAAAACTGTTAATAATTCAAAAAAACTATTGGTTTAAAAAATATTAGGAATCTATCGGAACGCTAAGCTACTGGAAGGGTCACAGGCAGCAAAGTGTAAGCTTTACAAAAAATGAAACTTTTGTAATCCCTTGGACATAAATAAATTTAATTAAACAGTCTGGGTAGATTTAGTCTTACCATGGTATAAATATTATTGTGTTATTTTAGACAAGTATACTGTACCGATACTATCACTGTATACTGCTAGACAAAAAAACATACAAACACATCAATACTGTAGAGTGGTCAAATTTATGAAAAATGTGTGTTTACATTAAATATAAAAAATGCGTGAGAGCTAACGCCAAATAGTAACCACACGTGTAGAATATCACATTACTTCAGTTTGTTTTACTGAATGTCAGGCATTACTAAAAGATGCACAATTATAAGCAGTACTTGACAACACGAGCAGTACTGTTTGTTTACAATATAGTGTGGTGTCAGCAAATTTCGTGGTACTTCCACAATAGTGTTGAGCCAGTTGCTCTGTTTAAAAACTAATATTTGTTAATCTAATTCTATAATGGGTACTTACCAACACTGTGGAATTACTACATAACTTTCAAGCTTCTCAAACTTAGTATATAAGAAGATAGTTTTAAGATTAAAGTTTAAGCTTTGATTGTGCTCCCTAGCGGAGCACTTCTCCTTAGATGAATAAGATTTGATTGTGCTTTCAAGACTGAGCATCCTAGATAAGCTTGTCTTTAAATATAATTGAACATATATATAATACATCATTCTTAATAACATTTGAAGAATGAAAAGAAGGAAAAGGAAGAAGGAAAATCAACACTCCATGCAGCTAATTTTCTCCTTTTTTTACTCGAATTAAAAACGATGTATTTTAAGGAATACACAATGGTGAAAGTCTTGACTTTGCAAAGGTATTCTGAGCTTCCTGTTCGCTAAATGTCAGCAAATCTTTGTTAAAAAGGAAAACATGAGCAATATATCCTTTGATCAAACCTTACAAATAATAAGTCCCAAATAGAAATTTGGTTGTCACACATTTAAGGAATCCCTATATCTTCACCACTCTCCTAAAGTTTTTTTTGAGTAGAAGTGTTTTGATATTGCACACCAAATGATTGTAGCACTAAGGTGGCGAGGACTAGATTGGACCTTAATTAAAAATCTTCTTATATTAAAAGACAACTGACAAGCTTGACTACTGACAAATGACTTTAGTTGGAACCTGAAAACTCTTTTCCATATTTTCTATTTTCCGGAATGGCTTTTACTTTTTCTTTCCCTTTTGAAGTAAACACTGTAAGTATGGAAAAAATTAAAACTTAAAAATACGCCCAAATTAAAATATATAGAATAAATTTTATGAATGTGTTTTTTAATTGTTTTTAAGCAGTAGATTTCTTGCAAATATTCTATAAAACAAATTCCCACAAATGCCTACGGTTGAGAACAATAATTCTCTATATTGGGAAACTCTGCTATAAATTTTATTTGTGCCTTACAACATGACTTCTTGTTTTTGTTATACATATGAGTTTTACGCTTTTTGATAGTTGCATTTTTTCAAACTTTCTTTTTAGTTGTCAATTCCTCTTGAGAGTTTAAAGTTTTTCTTTTTTGTCAAGTTTTTTATTAAGACGAAACAATTGTTATTTTTGATAAACTTTTTGTTTTGTAAACAAAGTGTAATAAAAAAAGAGAAATAACAAATCAAATATTAGATTGGCTTGCAGCAACTTTGTGGGTATTTAATTCGAATTGTTGTTTTTTTTTTGTATGACAAGAACAGTGAAAGAAAGACTGTTGGCGATTTTAAATTCAATTACTGCAAGTCAAAACGATGTCATTGGACTCCACTTGATAGTTTACGCATAGAAAACTACCACGTAAACTTACTTCAAGTAGAGAAACAAATCAATCTATGACAATTAAAGCATACATTTACTAACTGATATTAATTCTCGTAGTTGTCTCAATCAATTACATGTCCATCTATCTCTTGTCATTTTTATTTTTTAAGAAAAGTATCTCTAAAGTAAAAGGAGACCGGATAAAAATAACAAAATCCAAATACAAAAGAAACAACTGTCAAAATAGTATAAAAACTAAAGAAATACCTAAGTTATAAGCTAGATCTGGCAGTTGCGCTCTTTGTGGGGCGCTCAGTGTTCTCTTCACATAAAGAAATATTATAAAAAATATTAAATTAAAAATATTATTAAATTGGAAAATCGTCTGATATAATTAAAATTTCCTTTAAGGTTGATTATAAAAGAGGGGAGTGTAATAGTCTAGTTACTTCAATTTTTTCTTTGGGTTACCTCAAGATGTTATTTCTTCTTGCCACAGATTTACTTATGTGAGTTATGATAGTTTTCAAAGCACTAGTTTATCGTTTATTTTTTGGCAATTTTTCTATCATAGGTTAATCAATGCACGATCGTAAAAACCTTGAGCGCGTAAAGAATTTTTTAAAATCCTTGGGTTGTGATAGCAAGGAAAAGATGATTGTCCCAGCATGCTTAAACTATTTTTAAGATTTTTACCCTCCAACTGCAAATTGTTTTCTATTGTTTTAAAACATTTTAAGTAAATCTTAAAAGTAGCTAAGATATTAATTTAAAGCGACATTGTAACATTGCCCTTTGATTTTTCATTCTTTTATGTTGCATTGCAATCTTTCAGTTCTCTTCCACTTATATTGGCTTTAACGAAGAATCAATTTCTTTGTTGCCACAAGTGATCCACAAATGTGACTTTTTTGTGGACAATTAATTTTATGCCATTATTCTTCTCTTCTGTCTATTATTATTATTCAAATCATGTCAGTTTTCTGTGTGGCTTGAACATTATTTCATTTCAACATTTAAGAAGTCACTGCCAATACACTTGTTGTCTTGAGCATTTTGGATTTTTTAAACCACAAAGATGAAAGAACAACAAATTTTTTTAATAAAGCTTTCAATTGTGCTTTCTTGGTTTCTATAACGAAATGAATGCAAACTTATTTACATACATACATATCGTTTCCTGAAATTCAAAAGACCGTAACAACAAAAAAAAAATTCAAAATAGACTTTTTAATTGATTATGATGTAATAAACCAAACTACAACTTTCCCTTAATGTTTACTCATATATGTTCAAAAATACCGATTTTATTAATGAAATCAAAAGCCACCTAATAAAAAAATAGGCTTAAGTTTATAAGATTTTTAGCTTCTCCGGTAAAAAAGTAAATAGTGTACTTAAGGCCTTTTGGATTGTAAATGACGATATGTATGTTCATACATACATACATATGTATGTTCATACATATATACGTATGTACCATTGATGCCAAACTTGATTTTGCAAATATGGGATATTTAAATTATAAATCCCAATTGCTGTAATTTTTAAATAATTTATGTTTTCTACATCCACCACTTCTATTAGGGGGTGATGTGTTATACCAAGAAATATTCATCTAAGACGCAAAACAATATTTGAATTATTGACTTAGTGACTTTTTAAGTCGATTAAGCTGTGGCAAACATGCTTATGACTAAAGTATTAAGACAAATCAAATGAAATTCAACTAAACTGTTTAAAATGTTTCCAAGCAATTTGGTATTGAAAAGAAAAAACAAGTAAGAGCGCTATATTTGGCTGTGCCAAATTTTATATACCCTTCACTACGTGTATTTAATTATGTATGTATGTGTGTATATGTATACTTATATATTTGCATGTCCGAAATAATTTATGATGTTAATTTTAGTCCATTTAGGTTTTTCACCCATATCTTTGCTAATTCTGGGCCAATTGGTAAATTTTTTTTAAATATAAATATAATAATTTAAAAAAAAATTTTTTTTGCTTAAATCACCAAAATTTTTTTTCCTCTCAAAATGTCCCAAAAGGCATGTCTTACACACATACATATATAATAAGTTTTGTGTAAAAAAAATTTTTTTTGCCTATATATGTATAACTCGAAAAATTTTTTTTGCTTATAACTCTAATTTTTTTTTCTATTTATCAAAAGGCATGTCTTACATACAAATATAATCATTTTTGGTGAAAAATAAAAGATTTCGAGAAAAATTTTTGTTTGTTTATATCTCCCTAATTGTCGGATTTTAATGATTTTTAAGAGCAAGTATCTCTCGGATTTCTGATCGTTTGATACCAATAACGTGTCCGTACGACATCGGGGTGCTGAGAATTTGCTGAGATTTCAGCAGACTGACAGACTTCCTCGACTTCCCTATCTATAAGGATTCAGAATATATATGTATACTTAATGGGTTCGCAAATGAATATTGTAGAAATTACAAACGGAATGACAAACTTATATATACCTTTGTCCACCTCTGCTGAAGGGTATTAATAAATCGGTCAAATCAAGAAAAAAATTAAATAACGCAATCTAAAATAACGTATAAAAATTTCTAAACATTTTTAATAACAAATTTTCTGACTAAGTTAACGTTTGCTTTAAGTAAATTTTAAACGAAAATTGTTTTGAGCGGTCCGGGTAAACAAATAGGGGTTCGGAAATAAAAGTTTTTTGTTGTTTTATAAAATAGATAACAAATGTTAAATGAAATGAAATAAACTTTTCCCAATGTATTAGCATTAAGTACAATATAACAAATACAACAAACAGCTTTTTTTGGGCATTTTCTTACAAACTTGTGTACGCGAGAACATACAACAGAACACAAAACGTGCGGGCAATTAAATCTAAAAAATTTTATGAAAAAAAGTTAGCCCTGATTAAAAGAAATTATAATAAATATAACTTTTAAATAACCTAACAGGCTTACTTCTAAGCTTTTAGCATCTAAAAAAAAAAGAGTCAAAGTTTTAGAATCTTATTTTAAAGAGAAAAACATTTGAGCTAAAACGCAAACACAAGAGAAGAAGTTTGGTTTGAGTTTTTAAACAAATTTGTAAATACTTTTGACTTATTTTTCATTAGTTTCAAGAAAAAAATTATAAAATTTGTATTTGAAACAAATTTAAATATAAAAATTTAATTTTAAACATATACATTAATTTTTTTTTAATTAGTCAAAAAACTTAAGTGTGTTTTAGCATTTGTTGTCCTTATTATTTTTTTTTATAAAAATTAACAAATTTATGTAAGCTTTTTAATTTTATAACTTTATTTAATTTTATTAATAGACAACACACAAAAAAAAAGAGTAAAATTATTAAATTTTAATAAAATCGTATTTTAAATTATTACAACGATTTATACTCAAATATTCTTAAAGCAAGTAGAAAACGATACTATTTTAAAGAATTATTCTTAAAAATTTTTAAAGCAAGAATCAAGTTACTAAATTGGGTCTGTTTGTCTCAAATGAACTCTTTTTTGTTTAAAATTATCATTCTTAAATCAAACATTTTGTACCTAATTTTAGAGTTTCCTTACATACTGTACTTTAAAGTACGATACGGGATTATTTAATTTTTTTTTAAACAAACATTTTAACTAATTTACAATTTAAGCAAAGTTATATACATATTTTTTGAAAACAAAAAAGTTTTCAATATTCGACTTTAATGTAGTAATTTTAAGCTTTTGTTCCTGTGTTCTTGGGTCTACTTTTCTTAGCAAAAGTAATAATTTCTTTTGTGGTTTAAATTTAAGCAATTTTTCTCTTTCTTTAACTCTTTTTGTTTTGTTTTGTTTTTGCGGCTATTAAAAATTAATTTTTGTTTTTGGTTGTTATTTTTGCACAACAACATCTACAGTGCAAATGCATTTGGTTTGCAATTTAAAATAGAAAATATCTTAACAGTAGCATTTCTATAAAGACCATGTTCCATTTTTGTATTAATACATACAAACATACATAGATACATACATACATATCGCTCATTTACTAAAAGAACGTCATAACTCAAGAAATGAAATTTTGAAGTTTATGATGCAGAATTAATCACTATATCATGTCTTATAATGTGTAGAAAATGCATACAAATAGCGTGTAAACTCACCTTTTGATAGAAGACATTTTTTTAATATTTCCACTGAATTGTATGTAAATTGAAAACTTTAAACTCATTTTCAGCAAAACTAGTTTTTTTCAGTTATGACGTTCTTTTAATAAATGAGCGATATGTACATACATACGTATAGTTTTATTGCTGATTTAAATCTAAAATTTCAGTCTGTCTATATAATATATATAAGTTTTTGGCCTGGTTAAGTTGATTTTCTTTTCTTTTTCTTTTAGCTTAAATAAAATTTTATGTTTAACAAACACAGACATACCCACAGATAGTTGGTGTGTGTATGGCTGTGTCATACGATTATACATATTTGCATGTGCATCGTACTGTTCCACTATTTACTATTTCTTGTTTGAATATGGATTTTCATCCGGAAAATCATTTGCATTTGATAAGGCCCAGTTCGTTAGTGACATAGTTTCGCTTATATTTGCGTATATGTAAATGCATTTGAATTTTCATTAATAGGAAGCTTTAAACATTTGTAAATTCTTGGGGGAAAAGATTAGCAGTTGGTTTTTTTCTTAATATATTTTTGTGCAATTTTGTGTTTAATAATCGTTTCGGAGAATTAAGTTTTTGTAAAAAAAATTGTATTCTTTTTTTGTGCTTCAAAAATGTTTTTATTAATTTAATTTTTTTTTAATTTAGCGGATTTTATAAAGGGTTATATAAAGTTTTTTTCCAACCAAATATTGATTTCCCTTTCCATCTTTAAGTCTTTAGGAATTTTGCAAAACTAAAACCTAAAACTAAACTAAAAAATGCAAGCAACATTCAAGTCTTTAATCTTGGCCTAATGCGGTTTAATAAATATTAATGTAGGAAGTAATCCAAAACGCAGCGTTTTAAAAATGTTTTTCCAGGGCTGAAATTTCATTTTAAAAGAAAAAAAATGTACACTTTAAAGTTATATATTCGTTTTGTATTTCTAGGTTAGACACTTTATTTTCGGCATTTCTATGCTTTTCTGCATCTTGCTGTTTCAAAAGAGTATTCTAAGATTGTCTTAACACATAACTCAAATTAATAGATATATTATTAATTAAAAAATGGGATTTAAAGAATCTCAAAAATCCCAGTCATAAAATTTTTAAATTTTTTTGGCTTTGGAATCATAGGAATAAGGTTTCCCTTTTGACATTTTTATCCTCAAAATGTCGTTTATATTAAAAACAACTCAAGTTGTTTCACATAAGCACAGAAGTACAAAAATAAACCAATCTTAAGAATAAAGTCAGTTGGAATTGATCCGCATTTATTAATAAGAAAATCAAAGGATTTTTTGTTTCTTAAAAGCAACTTAAATTTGATGGAATTTTTTTATTAAACAAATTTTAGAATCTAGACTTGTGTTTAATTTAATGTATCTTATATTTATTTTAACCCTCCATTATACACATGGGTTTGGCCAGACCTTTTTGAAGTTTAAACTTAACTTAAATGTATTTATAATTTAGCTACAGAATTGAAACTTCAGATACCCTCCTAAAACGTTGTTAGCTATTTCTATATAAAACAAAACTAATAAAAATGCGAATAACATTTTAGTTATAAGCACATTTTTTTGTACACATCGTAGCATTCGTAACACATAGGTCTGGCTGTACCGACAAATATTTCCAAAACTCGCAGAAAAATTCAATTTTTTTGGTTCAACTTGTTTAAATCTAGTGTATCAACAACATTATAAAATATACTAAACTTCTTTTTTCTATCAAGAAATTTAGTATAAATATTAGCGTGATATAACATAAACACCATTTGCAAAATAAAGAACAGGGTGGTACAAACAAAATGCAATTTTCATTTTTATTTGATTTTTTACCTAATTTTGTAATATTGATTTATTAACAAAAATTTAGTATTTTTCATATAAATACATACAAATTTATGATATCCAAAAGCTTGTACGCAAATGCAACAGTTTATTGTTATACTGTATATTGTGTTTCTTTATATTTTGTTCTAAAACTTTTCTTCTACTTGACCGATTTAGCTTAACCTTAATACCTATTGTTCCTTTTAATTTCTCCCTAATTTAAGTGAATTTCCTTAAGTTTGACTAAAAACACATAACACTGCTAAAATATTGTGGTTTATAATAAGATATAAATGGGTACTTTCTGACTTGCAAAATTTACATTTTACTATAAAAGAAAATTATAACATTTTGCTGAGCTGTGGTTATGAATAAAAAAATGTATTTATTATATGATGAAATCACACAAGTTGCCGACCTTAACGCAATATAAAGATACAAGTCATAATCTTCGAAAAACGTGAAACAACATACAAAAGAACAAAGTTAAGTTACTGCAGTAATGTTGGTATTTTTGCATAATATTAAAAAATTGAAAAAAAGATTAAACAACTGTTTTTTCATAAACGAGTAACTTATATCTAGGGTATGTTTAAAAAGCAAAATATCTTTGATAATTCTTTAATATTCCTTTTGTCACACCATTAGCTTGGCACTAAAAATTATAATCATTGAATGTATTTTATCATTTATTTTAATAGTTTTCATATAATAGAAAGTAAGTTATTTTAATAAATAACGATGATAATGACACAAAATATATACTTGTGGTTTCATTCAAATATTTTCACAAATAAAAAGAATCATTCGTATTTGATAGTTATCATTGTGTTTAACATTAAATTTACACGCTTTTTAGGAAATGTAAATAATATTTGTTTTTTTATGGAGCCAAACAAAAAAAGAAAAAAAAAACATGAAAAATATAGAAGCACTAACATTAAAGAAATATTATAGAAATTCTACATAAAATAGTTGTAGCTCATAATTTTGTAGTGTTTTTTATTTTAGCACGTGTAAGCGGTTAAATTTATGAACAAATTGTGGTTGTAATTAATGTTACATTAAATAATAAATAGAAAACATAATATCATGGCCACAGTAAAAAGTTTTTAAATAATTTAAAAAATATTAACATACATACATATTATGTAAAAAATAATGAAATTTAAATTAGGTGTAAATAAATGTGTTGCGTATGAGTAATAAAAATTACAATCGTAAAATTAATATTAAGTACACGCTCGCACAAATGATATTTAAAAAAAAACTAAAAAAAATATGCACAACACGAGTTGAATATTATATTTTAATATATTTTAATTAAAGAGTGTGTTATTTTATGGAAATGTTGTTTTTATGGAAATATAGTTTTTAAATTAAAACAAAGATC
Source organism: Paykullia maculata (assembly GCA_003055125.1). Taxonomy (NCBI): domain Eukaryota; kingdom Metazoa; phylum Arthropoda; class Insecta; order Diptera; family Rhinophoridae; genus Paykullia; species Paykullia maculata. The sequence goes on from NDXZ01001334.1 coordinate 25,148, forward strand.
GCACGAAACCGTAGAATATGTTGAAAATCAGTCGGTATTATTTAAGCATCATTAGATACTATTAATCACAGAAAGTTATTGTGTTAATACATAGGTGTATGCGTATTGATTTGAATCGTTTAACTTTGTGAGGTAAAAGTACTGTTATTAGGCTCTTAAAACGTAAAAGCTTTATAAACAGAGAGTGTTTCATACCAAAAAAAAAAGAAAAACAAAGTAATTCGGAATCAAACTACTATTTAGTAGCGACATCAAATTCAACGGTCTTTGGGGAAAAGAAAATTCTCTATTTTTGATGAGATCAGAAAGGTTGTCATCTATTAGGAGCTGTAAGGATCAGTTTCAACGACCCACATAGGGGTATTTTGCCAATCTAGCTGGATATCATTTTTTTTTAGCTTATATTGCTTCTTAGAAGAGTGAGTGCTCCTTATTGAGTGCTCCCAGATCAATGAAACTTGTCAGAAATACATATGTGTTATATAAAAAATATAAAAAATCCAATCAAGGGGAAAAAAGTTTTCCAAAGAAGAACTAATCCTCCCTCTGAAAATATTCTACTTTTTTTAAGTTTTCCTATACTTTTGTTAAGCAAATGCATCTTTTGTCGTCAGCATAAGTTTATGGGTAAAGGGAAGTATCCCTTTAATACCACTGCACAATCCCAAAAAAAAAGGTGATATTTTCAAAAAATCATTAAAAAAATGGCGCAAAAACGCGCAACTTTTTTTTTTTTACTCTAATAGTACAGATCTCATATTTTATCGTGATGTATAACATTTTGAGATCGCGACGGCCCTCACTTTCAAAAAGTGAACAAAAAAACCGTTTTGGTTATTTTGTAGGAATTTTTTTATAATAAAATTAAAAAAAAAATTTTGTTTAAAGTATTATAAGCAGCTGTTAATATAGTCTTTCACAAAAATAAATTAATGTAAAATCTTTATTCGTTTAACCACAAAAAACTAAACTTCTCAAAACCGTAAAAAGTCAATAAGTACCCTTGAAATTTACTAAACTTTCTTGACTTTAACAGTGTCCCAAAACGACAGGAGTCCATAATATGCCGAATTGCGCGAACAGCTAAAAACTATTTCCCAAATAGTAGATGGCATGTTTTACCACACCTGCGGTTTAGCATAGGCATTGATCCTTCTGGCTACTATTTCGTTCGATGCATGAACCCAAGATGGAAACATTTTTATTGTACACTGTTCTTAAGAATGTTTTAAGAATAACGCTTTTCTGGGCTTAGAAAGATAATGTCGCAACAAGGCCGTGTTCCTTTAACATCCATCCAGACGACCTCCTTCTTTTTTTCTACACAAAAATAATTATAGTTTCGCAGCTTTAGGATAAGCTACAGACATGTTTCAAAAAAAGATGGACCAATTGCTCTGAAACCACAAAGTAATGGACAAAAATGTTTATCATAAAAAATAAGTTTTTAAGAATTTAATTACATTTCAGACATGTAAATATATATATATATATATATATATATATATATATATACATACATACATAAATATAATTCTTTTTACATATTTACATGTGGTGAGGAGTTTATAAGATTTGGCACAGCCGAAAATAGCACTGTCACTTGTTTAAACAAGAGTAACATTTCGAACCTCCTTATTATATATTTTTATTATTCAACCGCTTTGTCAAAATTTTTCTCACAATTTATAAAACCACCTTAAAGTAAGAACATTAAACAATTGCATCCTGCTTTTTGTTTTGCTATTTTCTTCCACTCTTTCTTTCTTTTAGTTGTTAACCAACCACTTAGTGTAAAAAGTATTTTATTTTAATTAAAACCTATTAAAACCATACTTTTCTCTGTTGTTTTACTTTCCTTTTATTTCTATTTTGTGTTTAACATTTTCCTGCATTTTGTTTTGCTTTTTCGCATTCATTAACATAACTTTTGGCATGTTTGACCAAAAGCCTAAAGGTGTTTTAAAAAGAATGTTGAGCAGCAAAATTGTTTTTTCTTATTGTTTAAAGTGAAATGCATCGCTGATGCTTTTCAATTTTGTAAAATACTGATATGTTGAGTTAGCAATTTATTTTATTTATGTATGAACGGAGTGAGCATAATTATTATGCATCAAAGATTTAAATTTCTTGATAATTAATTATTGTTAAACTGTAACTAAAAAATAATTTTGCATATTGTAAAATTGCGAATTTAAAAACATTTACTATAATATATAAAAAGAGTGAATTTTGAAACTAACAAGTAAAAAGTTTTTAGCTATTCAACCATGCCAAGCCCTATAACACAAAACAATTCTTTAAAATATGCTACACCAAATAACAAATGCAAATTTATTCAAAGTCTTAGGCCGTATTATTGTTGCTAAACAATCAAAACAGCTTAAGTTACGTTTGTGACACAATTTTTAGGGTTTCGCTGACTTGATTTGTCGTCGAAATTGTAATCGTTTTGTGGAAATTTATGTTTCATATCTTGTACTATGGATTTGCATACATTTTTTAGCACTTAGAGTTTAAACCTACTGACCAAATGTAATACCAAGAATAGCTTTAAGATAATTTTAATGCTGAGTTCGAAATTCTTTATTTAGCTTTTGTTCTCCAGTTATACAAGTATATGTCAGACAACTACCTTTATTTTTGCCATAACGCTAAATTCCCAAAACTAGAACTGATAAAAAAATTATATTTATGGTTTTTAAATATGTAACATTTTTGAGCAACAGATGAAAGCTTAAATTTTGTAAAGTTGGGTTACCAAATACGTGTGAACTATATGAAGAATTATTAAAGCAAAAACTGTAGACTCTAAGATAAGACAAGTCAATATCTCGACTAATTGCAAGAAGGAAGTGAAGGTCAATAGGTTTTACCCTACAAAAATTACCCTGCTGTATACCCAGGACCGTACTTGAATGTATTCCCCTAACATGCAGAAGTAGAACAATCACAATAGCATAAGTAAGAATAGTGGAGTTGATGAAGAAACAAATTTATTAGCGATTTTTTCTTTTAATCATTTTTCTTTTCTTTATTAAGGCTTGTTTTTTATTTTGGCAACAGCAAGAAATTAAGATGTAATTTTGTCTAGAAAAGCATAACAGAATAATTACTCTTAAGAAATGACTGACACTAAATCTTTTTTCGAAACTTCACCATTCAACCTAAATGTTACTGTTGCCTTTGATAACCGTCAACTTAATTTTATTGTTACTCAAATATTATGTGGCGCTGTGGTGTGGCGCTTACTATGATTAAACTGTCAGCTGTCTTAAAAAACTTAACTAACCTCAAATCGTAATAAATTTATATATTGTATGGGACAAATTAGTGTTTTCGTTTAATTTTCAAAAACTTATAGTAAAATATTCGACATTCTTTATGGTTATAAACATTTTTTGGTTTTATTTAACTTTTTTATTAATACTGTTAACGTTATTTAAAAATGTTAAAAAAGGCAACTGAACTTGTGAGTTTGTCAATAAAGAACATTTTTGTTTTGCTTTGTTTTACATGTTCAACAAAAAAAAAAAGAAAGAATTAATTTAAATAAAGTTTTTTTTATAGACTTTGTGGTTTTGTCAAAAGTTTTGAGTTTTTAATAATTTACAACTGAGGTTTTGTTTTAAAGAAACCAGACTTTTTATAAAAGTGTTTGGCTGTTGTTGTATTTTTTAAACATGCATAACTTAAGGTAAACTGTGTTCGAGTTATTAAATAAAGAATTTTTACTAAGCAGACATAAAAAGATAAGTATCAGTAGTAGCAGACATAAAAATACTTAAACAACAAAATTAAAAATAAATGTTTAGTTTGTGGTAAAGTGGAACAAATTGCAGTAAAATGCTTATGACTTTAATACAAAAAATTATATAAAAACTTTTTCAAAGTTATAAATATTATAATTCACTCCAGTGTTGTCAACTAAGGCTAAATTAAGCCATTTAATTTCGTCTTAGACCTTAAAGTATAGTTTTGACCTAATGTTTTTCTTCAAAATTTCTTTAATAAGGAATAGTTTCTTTTTTTAAAATTAATTTAGCAAAAACGTATATATTTTAGGTTTTATTGAGTTGTGATTACGATTTATTTGAAAATAAAAGCAAATCTTTAAAAATTAGGCTGGTAGCATAATGGAAACTTTGTTTAAATAATAAACGAAATGGTTTAATTGTTAGAGCTGGTGATGTTTAATGGGTTTTCCAAGAATCTGCATTTAAACATATAACGCAACAATGATTTTAATTTGAAGTTTTTTATGACTAAATTTCTTCACAACATTCATGCCACTGCAATTTAACGTGTATAAATATTTAATAACGATGCGTTCTATTCCTCTCAACGCCTGTTACTAGTTAAAACTGATTTTCAAACATTTAGTTAATAATTAGGCAACACCCTTATGCTAAAGGAATGCAAGGTTGGCCGAGAACACAACCGCTATCCATAAAAGTATGTGCTTTCTCTCCGTGCCCAAGAACTTGGCCTTTCTTCGACTTAAGCGAATTTTTTATCGGGCATTGGACTTATAACGTACAGGATCTAACTGACCTAAAAGCTCAAAATAAATGACGAAAGAAACGCCGTTTCTTCGCTAAATGGATTGAAATAAACATATGTATATCCGCCCTTATTGAAAACCCGCTTCACATAACCTCTGCTTCACAACTAGAGTTTTCGAAAAATTTGAAACGCCGTTACCAGTTAAACAATATTTTAAAAATTGATCACATTTTCGTTACAAAAATAATGTGGAAGATAACATAAAAAATACTCTATATATGTAGTTAAAAAAAGACGAATCTTGCAGCAAAACTGTCAAAGATTTTCAGTTTAATTACCTTAAAAACAATTTGTTTTATTCTTATTATTTATTGTGAGTTATTTAAAATTATTTTTGTTTAATGCTCCATATTTTTCTTCCATCGGATCTTTATATTAAAATCATACAGATTCAAATTCAAAAGGATTTAAATTTTTCTTTTTAAAATGCCAGCTTTGGAAATATTGCTACCAAAATAAACTAAAATAAAAGTTTTATTTATTTTTAAGCAAATTATATACTTTACACCTGTCATAAACTCTAGAATTTTTAATAATGCCGCATAAATATCCTCTTCATATCTTGTTATAATGAAATCCCTAAATAACATTGGTGCTAAACCATAATTTCAAGTAAACAACATAATCATGGTGTTGAAACTACATTATTGCAGGTGCCATTCAGCGCAAAACTTTAAAATAACAAAAATCGTTATTCTTACGCTTGTGTGAGTAAACATCAAGTTTAAAATAAATTCTATTTAACACACACACGCACACATACACAAGTATACATATTTGCTCAAATATTAAAGAAGAAGATTAAGTTTATTACATTGAACATCATATTATTTGAAATATTTATATGTTCAATATGTGCTGGTAATGTAGTGCTAGTTAGTATGAGAATGTGTGTGTTTGTTTGTGCTTGTGTTGTGCCAAAAATATTATTATTTTATATTTTTGTGCTGTTCACAAAAATTTTATTGTGATTTCCCTTAAGCTTAGCAAGTGTGTTTTTTAATTTTTTATTTTTTTTTGTTGACAAACCAAGGGAAGAAGAAATAAAGTAAGTTTAACTCAAAACTAAAGTAAAAAGGTAAAATATGTAGCATTATATTTACTCTTTTACAAAATGTTTTGAAAATATTGAAACTAATGAAACGAAAGATTTCGGTTTGTCAAAAAACCCTTTTATATGGATTATTGGAAAATTCTTCACAAATATAAATAATTCATTGATGGAAAATTATTTTAAAAAGTTAATATATCGCAACTTGTTATGAATCGTTTATATATAAATAATTGTTAGAACATGTTTTCAAAATTGTTTATAAATAAAAAATTGTATGAGTTTTTTACAAAAAGAAAAGCAGAAAGGACGTGTGTAAAACAAGAGAAAAGTACATAATTAGTTGGCTACAATCAATTAACACTGTTTACAATATTTTATTTTACTAACAATAATAATATATTGATGTTTGTTAAAGCAAAAACTTAACTAAAATGTATCTTTAATTTGGAAATTGTTGATAAAATTTTTTTCAAAATAAAAAGTTTACAAAAACTAAAAAATAATTAATATTACGAAGACGTCACTTTACAATAAAATGTTTCAAGTTATTTCAATTTTTCTTAGTTATGTAAAAATTAACCGGCACTAGGAGAGTTAAATATTTTTATGAAAATAGCTTCGATTTCATTCTCAGCTCTCTCTTTCATCGCTTGTAGCATCATAAAGTATTTATTTAAAAAAGAAGAATATGTGTTTTTATGGTTCTAAAACGATTCCAGATGCAGTCATCAAAGCTAAAAAATTTAGCTTGAAATTTAAACATAATCCTTAAGAAGGTCGACATTAAAATTTCTATACTGCCTTAAAAACAAAAATATGTAAAAAAGGAATGATAGTATGTTTCTATATAAAGGATGTTTTTCATAGAGGTATAGAATTTTGAAATGAAATAAAACAAAGATAAATCTTTCAAATGATGAAATTTTCCTGAAATTTTTCTTTATTCGAAATATAATCTTCTGGCATTATAATTTAAATATGACTTCTGGCATATGACCGCCTTGGCTGACTTGGACGTAGTCTAATCTGGAGGTCCAACTTTCCATGCCTTTTTCCCACATTTGTGGCCGTATATCGGCAATAATGCGGCGAATGTTGTTCTTCAAGTGGTCAATCGTTTCGACTAGCGACTTCACATATCCCCACAGAAAATAGTCTAGCGGCGTTAAAACGCACGATCTTGGAGGCCAATTCACGGGTCCAAAACGTGAAACTATGCGGTTACCAAAAGTGTCCTTCAATAAATCAATTGTGGCACGAGCTGTGTGACATGCTGCGCCGTCTTGTTGAAACCACAGCTCCTGCACATCATGGTTGTTCAATTGATGAACGTAAAAGTCAGTAATCATGGCTCTATAGCGGTCACCATTGACTGTAACGTTCTGACCAGCATCGTTTTTAATGATGTAGGGACCAATAATTCCACCAGCTCATAAAACACATCAACCAGTCAGTTTTTCTGGATGTAACGGTGTCTCAACATACACTTGAGGATTATCATCACTCCAAATATGGCAGTTTTTTTTATTGACGTATTTATTCAAACAAAATGCGCTTATGAAAATCGGAATCAACGGCAATCTTGTTTTGGGCCAAATTTACACAATTTGGAAGCGTTGTTCAGTCTACTCATGTTGAAATGCCAAACCAAACTAAACATAAATCACTTGACAGCTGACAAAATGATCGCCAGTTAAAAAGTGTTGCCAACTTTAAGTTTGATACCTCTATAAAAAACACCCTTTACTATTATATTATGCGACTGTTGCTTATTTACACACAAATATTTGTTTGCAATTAAAAATCGGAAGTTTAATCGCATGTCTGATTGAGTTTTTTTAATAACATTACTTCTTTTCTTTTTATTTTTGATTATTATTATAAGTTATGATATTTGGTTGGCTTTTAAAAAAAAAGATATTAATGTCAATTTAAAGGACTAACTATGGGGCCATGAAAACTATATTTCTTTTATTCATTTGTATAAAACAGCTGTTATCAATAAGATTTTGGGGAAGTTCGGATACACAAGAGGAAAAACATTTTTACTCTCTCAATTATAAATAAACTTAGACAAAAGTGGTAAAACACACATATTTTAAGCTTAAAAATGTTTAAATAATTTTTTATTTTTACTTAAATAAGATAATACAATATTTCATACAATGTATACATACATACATATACAAATATAAATTCACACATGATTTGATTCATTGAGTAATATATGGTGGAAAATTATCTTTAAAATGCAAGCGATCTAATTTTTGTTCTTGTTACATGGTGTTACAGTTGAATTAAAGACGATTGTTTTCGA